>JAREIK010007880.1:0-26813 GCA_029783825.1 Sapria himalayana | reverse complement strand
GATTTATATAATAGATACCAACTTTAGTCGCCTTGCAAGAAGTTAAATTGAGCTTTTGGGAGATTGAAAAATTTTTTTATTATGTGATTCCTTTGTCCTTCATAAGCCTTTTTAAACTTCTCACTAATATTTGAAGAAATAGAGTTATACAAATCAAGAGATTTCACTCATCCGTGGCAAATTTAATTTCGCATGTGCTAAGCTCCTTAGTGAAAGATCTCTTGACATACTCAGCTTTTTCACTATTTTATTGATTATGACTATAAAAAAGTCAATTCAATTGACTCTTTTGATCTTATCTTTTGAATATTTTCCAAAATAAACAAATACATTTTAGTATTAATCTTCCACTTGATGGAATGCTTTTTTATTCATATTTATTTATTTTGTGTATTAATATTTTTTTTATTCATTTGAAGCCATATTAAACTCTTGTTTGAGACACTTTCTCATTTAGAATACAAGTCATAATAAATGATATACTTATCATTCACTCAAAAGTATGGATAATTATTTTTGTTTTAATACTTGTGATTAGTTTTTATAATTATTCAATAACAAGTGTATTTTTGATGAGAATGAAGTTCAACTAAAGGCTTTCTTGCTGGTGAAGTGTTATACATTGATACAATAGTTTTGTTATTTTAATTTTTTATATCTAGTAGTTAAAATGATCTTATTTTGATTTCCACTTTCTTTAATCACCTCTTATAGGTTCTTATTATAATTTGTTGTGAATAAATATTTTTTATGATATTTTGATGAGGTTCATATAAAATAATTACTTGATTATTTTTATTTACAAGATAAGTTTTGTTGTTACCTATGAAAAGCTTTATATTATTGATCTATTTTCATGAGCATAGATTGATACATTCTATGCAATTGTTTTCTCTTAAAGTTATTAAATTTGAATCTAATTAATATTTTGTTTCTATGAAAGTTGAAATGTAAGACTTTTGTATATTTGTATATTTTTTTTGGAATAAAGATAACATATGCTCATAAAAAATTAACTCTATTTCACCAAAGATATAATTTCGAATCTATTAGATATGTGAGTATCATAAAAAGTTCAAATATTTTTTAATTCTATTTTTATATTACATATATTATCTGTATAATTATTTTAATAATTTTTTATAATAAATTTATATATTGTTGTATTTAATATACTTAGATAAGTGAAAAATCTATGAAAGATTGAGATCTATTTCGAGGTTGATGAATATTTTGCACTTGTTTCACTTACACTCTATTTGAGCTCCTCTTAGTTTTGATAGTAAATTCATCATAATTTGTTATTTATAAGAGAGTCGATTTAGTCTCTTGAAAAATGTAAAATATAATGACATTTAAGGAGATAAGATTTATATTTGAACATGTGTTGAGAGAATATATTATTTTTGTTGATTTTTTTTTTTGGATACTTTTGATGAGATTACTCAATTTGAGCTGCACTAATTATTTTTGTCCATTATATAAGAATTTTAGTTGCATGACAATTTTGATTATCGAGTGTTTATTATTGTTTTAATTATTAGCATGATATTAAATGTATGGATATATGTGTGTTTGAAATTACAAAACCTAGAAGGTTGCCCTTAAAATTGATGTAGTTTGAGCCTGTGCCATGAAGAGGAGAGCCAGATGAGCCAGAAGAATGCCAGATTACTTCCTTTACTATGAGCCACGACAAATTACTGTAGCCCACCTTCCAGTTGTGGTGCATGTTGTTGGTATTTGTTTGTGTATTAAGGTGGCCATTTTGATATTGGTGATGTTGCTCAACTACAACAACAAGGGTGCATGATGGACAGGCTAAGCTCCCTTCTTTTTCTTCCATTTTGGTCCAGTTGTTTGTTCAGCAGATTCTCATTTGAATTTACGCTTCTCTCTGTTATCACCTCACATTAGGTGTCTATTATTTCTATGTGTTAGTAAGCTTGTTTAAAAAAACAAGTTGATAATCAGTTTGTGTATAATTTTTTGTATTTATTCAATTGATGGCATCATCTCGTTTTGCTTGGTTGAGTTGTTGATAAAGTGAAAAAACATTCATCTTCATTAGAGAAAATGAGACATACAAGTGTGGTGTCTCGGAATAATAAAATGAGTTAGCTAATGAGGTTGGAGTTAGATTTTAGAGGCTCCAGTGAGTGTCTTGATCCTTAATATTGAAGGGAAGAATGGTGTTGGATCGGACCTGGGAACCCATATCCGAGAAAAACTGCATGATTCAATTTCTCATTGAATGCTAGTTCTCATTTTTGTATTTATTTCTAATTACTTCTTCTGGCTACACTATATTATTTAATTATTTTTTTGGTTTGTTATTTTGTTTGATAAGTTTTCTCTCTTTATTATTTTTTCATAAATTTACTTCGTCATCTTCTCGGTAAAAATCTAAGCCTCTATCTACATTTGTAGAGGAAGCATTGATCAAGGACTAGAACATGCTCGATAATAAGTACTAATTTATATGCAGCCCCTGAAAAATGAAAAGGAATTGGTAAAGTGCTTAAAATTGGGAGATTAACTTGTTGTAGATGCTTTAGCTACTGGATTTGGTCAACCAACACATCTAGAAATTAAGTAATATTTTCATTCACATGTGTTTGCTTTTGTTTTTGCTTAGAGTGGAACTGTCATTAGTTTATAATATTTGGCTTTTTTTCATGATTTCATTGTTGATAATTATGTTGTTGTGGAAGTTCAAAATAATTTTTCTAAGTAGTACCAAATGTAATACAACAGCAGATTTCCTATATGGAGTCACAGGTAGTGGCCTTAACGAGACGGATAGCAAATAGAGTTCCAGTAGAGAAACCACATAGGAGAGCCTAGCATAAATGCATCATTAATTATGAGGATGATGATTTAGTTTTAAAAATATGAGGATGATGATTTTGTTTTAACTATGTAACAATTGCATCAAAAAATTTTTTAACTGCTTTGCTTTTTGTTAATCATAAAAAATTGTTTATATTATATGTTTTTTATTTAATTTAATATTAAAATTTAAAAATATGTAATCAAATTTTTGTAAAAAAATTGTAAAAATAGCATTGAAATGAAAATAACTAGATAATTTTTCATCATTAATTTAGATATATAATTATATGTATATATTCAATTGAAAATATTAATTACTATTCTTAATTATGATAAAATTAGCAAGGGAAAAAAAAGATTAGCTACAGTCGTTAGAAAATTAGCTAGGAAATTATATTTTCTTGTTAATATTTGCAGTAAAACTTTTAGCCTGGGATAATTTTCGTCATTATTCATCATTATTCTATTTTAGCGACGAAAAAAGCCCATATAGCTAGAGAATTTTCACTAGCTATTTGGGCTTTTCTTGTATTGCTATTTGTTTATCTATGTGTCTATCTTATCTATCTGCTCTATATCTCTATCTTTCTTTCTTTATATCAATATATTTATTTATCTATCTATCAATCAATATGCCTTCTATCAAGTTGTCTATCAATCGATCTATCAATCTATATATCCATTTATCTATCTATCTATCTATCTATGTATCTCTATATCTATCTGTCTATCAAACAACCTATCTTTCTATCTGTCTATTTATCTGCCTATCTATTAATCTAATTGTGTGTCAATCTGTCTATATATTAGTTTTTCTGTCTGTGTATCTATCTAACTGTCTATCTATCTATCCATCTATTTATCTACCTCTCTATTTATCCATCTATCTATCAATTTATAAGCCTATCTATCAGTCTATCTATCTTTCTATCTATTTGTCTATCTATTTATCTATCAATCTATCTATTTTTTAACTATATATTTGGAAATCAATCTGTCTATCTATCTGAATGTATATGTGTGTGTGTGTGTGTGTGTATCTATCTATTTGTCTATCTATATATCTAACTATATATATATATATATATATGTCTATCTATCTATCTTTTGATTTATCTATCTATCTATATTTCTATCTATCTATTTGTCTATCTATCTATTTATCTATCTGTCTATCTATATGTCTTTCTATATGTTTATCTATTTGTCTTCTTTCTATCTATCTATCTATCTATCTATCTATTTATCTATGTGTCTATGTATCTGTCTATTTATTGATAGATATATCAATCTAATAATCTATCAATTAATCGATCAATTTATTTATCTATCTATCTGTCTATATATCTATCTATCTTTATATCTATCAATCTATCTGTCTGACTATCAATCAATCATCTATTTGTCTATCAATCTCCTTTCAATCTATATATCAATCTGTTTATCTATCTTTCTTTTAATCCATCTATCTTTCTAATAATCCATCTATCTATTTATTTATTTGTCTAACTATCTATCTAAAAATCTATTTATCAATTTGTCTATTTATTTTTCTATATATCTTTATGTGTATCAATCTATTTATCAATTTGTCTATCTTTATAACTATCAGTTTTTCTATCTATTTGTTTGTTTGTATGTCCTTTTGTTTATCTATCTATCTATATGTGTATCTATCTATATATCTATCTATCTATCTGTCTGTCTATCTTTCAATTTATCTATTTGTCAATCTTTTTGTCTATCTATTTATCTATTTATCTGTCTGTCAGTATATCTATCAATCTTTATATATCTATCTATCTGTCTATCTATCTTTCTATATTTTTGTCTATCTATATATCTATCTAACTATTTATCTATCTATATATCTTTCTATAGATTTATCTGTCTATTTATCTATCTATCTATTTATGAATGTATCTATTAATCTATCTATCAATCTATCTATCAGTCTATCTAGCAATATGTTAATCAATCTTTTTATCATTCTATTTATCAATCTTTTTATCTATTTTTTAAACTATCAATATATCTATCTATATGTCTATCTATCTATATATCTATCTATCTGTCTGTTTTTCTGTCTATCTATCTATCTGTCTATCCAACTTTCTATTAATATGTTTATCTATATGTCTATAAAACAATCTTTCTTTCTCTCTATCGGTTATGTATCTGTCTATTCATTTTTCTCTTGTTTGTATGTCTATCTATCTGCCAATTTTTTGTTTTTTCTATCTATCTATATGCCTGCTTATTTGTTTGTCTGCCTATATAACTATCTATCTATCTAATATCTATTTGTGTCTATTTTTATATCTATCTACCAGTCTTTCTATCTATCAAACTGTAGTCTATCTATCTGTCTATCTATATATCTATCTATCAATATGCCTATCTTTTGTCAATCTATCTATCTATCTTATCTATCAATCTTTCTATCTTTCTATTGATATATATATATATATATATATTTATCTATCTATATGTATATCTATTTGTCTATCTATCTATATATCTATCTATTTGTCTATCTGTCTATGTTTCTATATAGTATCTATGAAACTATCTCTATATCTATCTATATGTCTATATGTCTATCTATATATCTATCTACCTTTCTATCAATCAATCAATCTATCTACCTACCTATCTATCTATCTATCTATTTATATTACCTATGTTTCTATATAATAATATGTCAATATATCTATTTATCTATTTATGCATCCATCTATCTATCTATCTATTTATCTAATAATTATCTATGTTTATATATTATCTATTTATCTATCATTCTATCTAGTAATCTTTCTATCAATTTGTCTATCACTATTTTATCAATATTTTTTATTCTATCTATCTATCTGTCTATCTATTTGTCTAACTATCAATATATATATATATATATATCTATCTATCTTCTATATGTCTATATATCACTCTATCAATCTATCTATATGTGTTGATTAATCAATTTATTAACTATCTATCTATCTTTATGACTGTTTGTCTATCTATCTATCTACCTGTTTGTCTATCTCTTTATTTGTCTATTGTTCTATCTGCCTATTTGTTTTTTGTCAATCTTTTATCTACCTACATACGTGATTACTACCTACCTAACTGCCCACTATCTATGTCTCTATCAATCTAACTAATTAACTATCTTTCTATCTATTTGTGTCAATTTGTCTCTCTGTATGTTGCCTATTTCTCCCTCTAACTATTTTTATCTATCTATTTATCTATCTATATGTCTGTCTATCTATATATCTTTCTAATAATTTATCTATCTGCCTATTTACTTATCTATCTATTTATCTATTATATATCTATCTATCTATTTATCTTTCAATCAATTAATTAGACAATCTATCTATCTAAATGAATATCTATCTATCTATTGATCTATGTGTCTATTTTCTTTCTATCTATTTTTCTATCTATTTATATGTCAATCTACTTATTTATATACATGTCAATCTCTCTGTCTATCTATGTGTCAATCTATGTGTCAACTATCTAGCAATCTATCTATCTCTATCTCTATCTATCATTCTATCTTTCTATATATCTATATTTCTATATACATATCTAACTATCTATCTATATATCTATCTATTTATCATTCTATCTTTTTTATATCTATCTTTCTTTCTTTTTATCTATCTTTCTATCTATCTGTATGTGTATCTATATGTCTATCTATTTATCTATCTTACTATCATACTATCTTTATGTCTCCCTATCTATCCCTATCTATCTATCTATCTTTTTTTCAATCTATTTATCTATTTTTTTATCTCTTTATTTATCTTGCTATCTATCTATTTATATAGATTTCTATCTATTTGTCTATCTATTTATAAATCTATCTATCTTATAATATTTATATACTATCTATATTATAATCTGACTATCTATCTATCTTATATCTATCTATCTCTCGATATCATGTTATATTTATCTATATATTTATTTATATGTCTATCTATCCAACTATCCATCTCTTATATAATTACCTATCATTTTGTCTATCCATTGTCTATCAATCTTTCTATCAATCTATTAATCAAACTATCTATCAATCCATCTATCAGTATGTATATCAATTTGTCTATCAATTTATCTATTAATCTGTCTATCTATCTGTCTAACTTTCTATCTTTCTATATATATATATATATATGTATATCTATCTTTCTATCTATTATATATCTTTCAATCTATTTGTATGTATATCTATCTATGTATCTATATATCTATCTGTCTGTTTATCTATCTATCTGTCTATTTATCTATCTATTTATCTACGTGTCTATCTATTTGTTTATCTAAATGTCTATATAGTGTCTATTAATCAATCTATCTATCAGTCTAGCTATCTATCTATCTATTTGTCTATCTATCCATCTTTCTATTTATCTATATACCTATCTATATATCTATCTATTAGTCTATCAAACTATTTATCTATCTATCTACCTTTCTATCTCTCTATCTTTCTATCTATCCCTTTTTCTAATAATATCTTTATCTATTTGTATATCTATCTGTTTATCTATTTGTCTATCTATCTTTCTATCTATTTTTCTATCTATTTATCTATCCATTTATTTATTAATTTATCTATCAATTTGTCTATCAATATATCAGTCTCTCTCTCTTATACTATCAATCTATCTATAATTGTGTCAATGAATCAATCTATCTATCTGTCGATTTAACTACCTATCGATCTATTTATTTTTTTTGACTATATTTTTGCCTTTCAATCTATCTATCAATTTGTCTGTTTAATGTCTATTTGTCTTTTTGTTGTCTATCTATTTCTATTTGTTTGTTTGTCTATCAGTCTATCTATCTATCTATCTTTCTATCCATTTATTTTTCTGTCTAACTGAAAACCTGCCTGACTATCTTCCTACATGGATAGATTCCTATCTATCTATTTGTCTATCTGTATGTCTATCTATTGCCTATCTATCTCTCTATTTGACTTTCTATCCAACTATCTATATGTTTGTTATCTATCTGTCTATCTATCTATCTATCTAAATGTATATCCATCTATCTATATATCTATTTATCTACTTTTCTATTTATTTTTCTAACTATATTTTTAACTATTTATATTACTAACTGTATATCTATCTGTTTATCTATCTATTTCTATCTATCTATCTATCTACCTATCACTTTATCATTCTATTTGTATATCTATCTATCTATCGATCTATCTAACTATTTATCTATCTATCTGTATGTATGTCTGTTTATTTGTCTAATAATCTAACTATTAGTATCTATATGTCTATATAATTGTCTATCTCTTTGCTTTTCAATCAATCAATCTATCTGTAATCCATCTATTTATCAATTTATATATCAAATGATATCTATCAATCTATCTTTCAATCTTTTAATAATTATGTCTATCAATCTGTGTATCAATCTATCTATCAAGCTGTCTATCTATCTGTTTTCTATCAATCAATCAATATATATTTCTCTATATCAATCTGTCTATCAATTTGTCTGTAAACTATCTATCTAGATGTTTATTTGTCTTTCTATTGTTTGTCTATCTATCTTTTTGTATGTTTATTTGACTTTCTATCTATTTATTTATCTATCTATATATCTAAATTTTTGTCGGTCTATATGCCTACATACTAGACTATCTTCCAACCTGGCTACCTGCCTATCTAGCTATCAATCTATGTGTATATCTGTCTGTTTGTTTGCCTGTCTATCTATCTATTGTTCTTTTTATCTATCTATCTATATTTCTGTCTATCAATCTATCTATTTGTCTATCTATATGTCTATCTACTTGTTTATGTATTTATATATCTATCTTTGTATCTTTTTCTCTATCTTTCTATCTATCTCTCAATCTATCTATATGTATATCTACTTGTATATATTTTTGTATATCGATCTATCTATAATATTTATCTATATTTGTGTCTATCAATCTATCACTTAATCTAACTGTGTATCTATCTGTCTATCTATATTTTTAATTTTTTATTTATCTATCTGTCTATCTTATCTTCTTGTCTATATATCTATCTATCTATCTAATTATCTGTCTATCTATCTTTTTTTATATCTATCTTTCAATATTTCTATTTACATATTAATATATCTATCTATCTATTTACCTACTAACTGTTTATGTATCCAACTAACTATCTATCTATAATCTATTTGTCTAATAATCTATCAATCAATCTATCTATATATATTGTGTATCTATTTCTCTATGTTGTTGTTTATCTATCTATCTATCTATCTAACTATCTTTATATCTATCAATTTGTCTATCAATTTGTCTATCAATTTGTCTATCAATATATCTAACAATTTATCTATCAATCTGTTTATCAATCTATCTTTTTATCTTTTTATCAATATGTTTATCAATCAATCTATCTTTCAATCATTATGTCTAATAATATGTCTATCTATCTGTTTATCTATCTTTCTATCTATCTGTCTATCTATCAATCTATTTGTCTATATATTTATTTGGCTATTTATTTATCTATCTATCTATCTATCTATCAATCTATCTATTTGTATAACAATCTATATATATTTATGTGTATCAATCTCTCTCTTAATTAGTCTGTCAAACTATCTATCTATCTATTTATTTGCCTTTCTATCTGTTTGTCTATCTGTATTTTTGTTTGTTTGTCTTTTTATTTATCTATCACTCTATCTGTCAATCTTTCTACATACATGATTGTCTACATTCCAACTAGGTTGCTTGTTTGTCTATATGTCTTTCTATATGTATGTCTATCTACATGTCTCTCTATCTTACTATTTATATATCTGCTTATCTACATATTTGTCTTTCTATATGATTATCAATTTATCTATCTATCTGTCTGTCTATCTTAATATCTATCTTTATAACTATCTATCTATTTGTCTTAATATCTATTTTTATAACTAACAATTTACCTGTCTATCTAGTTTTCTTTCTATCTATCTATCTATCTCTCTATATATCTGTAAATCTTTCAATCAATCAATCTTTATGTCTATCTCCCTATGTTTCATATCTATCCATCTATCGGTCTGTCTGTCTTTATATTTATCTATATATCTATCTATATATCTATTTATATATCTATCTTTATATCTATTCTATCTATATGTCAATCTATCTATATAACTATCTATCCTTTTATTTGTGTATCTCTATTACTATTATCTGTCTAGCTATCTATGTATTTATCTGACTATCTATCTATATATCTATATCTATCTATTTATCTATCTATCTGTCTGTCTGTATGTCTGTGTGACTGTCTGCATGTCTTTCTACCTATATGTCTATTTATCTATCTTTATTTATATCTATCTATCTATTTATCTCTCTATTAATCTATCTCTTTATCTATCTATCTTTCTAACTATCTATCTATCTAACTATTGTTTGTCTATCTTTCAGTATTTCTATCTATCTATCTATCTGTCTGTTCTTTCTTTCTATCTAACTATTTAATTATCTCTCTATCAATCTATCTCTATATCTACTGTCTATCTATCTATATTTCTTTCTATCTATCAATCTATCTATTTTCTATCTATTTAACTATCTATCTATCTATTTGTCGAATAATCTGTCAATTAAATTATTTCAATGTCAATCTATTTTTGTATACCTATTAGTCTATAAATATGTCTATCTATATATCTTTTAATGAGTCTATCAATCTATCTATCAATCAGTTATCTATAGGTCTATCAATATGTCGATCTATTAGTCTATAATTCTATCTATCAATCTTCTATCAATCTATAATTCAATCTATCTATCAATCTGTCTATGAATTTGTCTATAAATCTTTTTATCTTTTTTTAGTCTATCTGTCTATCTATCTATCTATCTATCGATCAATCGAACTATCAATCTTTTTATGTATCTATCTATCTTTATTTCTTTCAATTTGTGTGTCTATCTATTTATCTATATGTCTATATGTCTATCTATTTGTATAAAAATCTATCGATCTATCTCTCTATCTATTTGTTAATCTATCTTTCTATCTATTTGTATAAAAATCTATCGATCTATCTCTCTATCTATTTGTTAATCTATCTTTCTATCTATCATTCTATCAACTTGTTTATCTATTTCTTTCTCTATAAATCTATCTATCAATCTCTCTATCAATCTGTCTATCTATTTGTCTATCTATCTTTCTTTTAATTTGTCTATCAATATGTCTATTAATCTATCTATCAATAAGTCTATCTAATAGTCTATCAATATATCTATCAATCTGTCTATTAATGTGTTTATCAAACTTTTTATCAATATTTCATTGATCTTTCTATCATTTTATTATTAATCTATCTATCTATTTGTATATCTATCAACATATCTATCTATATGTTTATCTATATATCAATATTTTTATCTTTTTATCTATCTATCTTTCTAACAATCAATCTATCTATCTATTTGTCTATAAATCTGTGTATCAAACTATCTATCTATTTTTCTATTTGTCTATCTATTTATCTATATGTTTGTTTATCTCTTTGTTTGTTTGTTTGTCTATCTATCTGGCTATATTTTGTCTGCCTATCTATCTATCTTGCCTCCATGCCTAATTGTCTGCCGACCTAATTGCCTGCCCATCTTTCTGTCTATCTATCTGACTATCTATCTATTTGGCCACTATTTGTGTGCCTATTTATCTATTTGTCTATTTGTCTTTCTGTTTATCTAACTATTTATCTATCTATCTGTCTATCTAAATATATTTCTATCAATCTATCCATCTACCTATCTACTTGTATATATATCTATTTGTTATCTATCTATCTTTCTTTCTTTCTATCTAACTATCTATCTATCTTTCTTTCTATTGGTCTACTTATATGTCTATTTTTTATCTATCTATATATCTATATGTTTATCTATCTATCATCGTCTATCTATCTATCTATGTGTCTATCTATTTATCTATCTATTTATCTATCTATGTATCTGTCTAATAATCTATCAATCTATCTGTCTATCTATCTATGTATCTATCTATCTATTTATTTGTATATCTATCTTTCTATATGTTTGTCTATCTTTAAATCTAGTTATCTATATATCTTTCAAACTTTTTATATATCTATCTATCATTCTATTATCAATATTTTATCAATCTGTCTAATATGTTAATCAATCTTTATATCATTCTAACTATTAATCTGTCTATATATATATATATATATTATATATATATATATATATATATATATATATATATATATATATGTATGTATGTATAACTATCTATCTATATTTGTCTATCAATCTATCTATCTATCACCCTATCAATCTATCTATGTGTCTAACAAACTATGTGTCAAACTATTTATCTATCTTTATGTTTGTCTGTCTAACTATTTTTCTATTTGTCTGTCTCTTTGTTTGTCTGTATGTCTAACTACCTATTTGTTTGTATGTATTTATGATCTACGTGCCTACCTTATTGTCTACCTACTTTACTACTTGTCAATCAATCTGTCTCTCTATCTAATTATCTATCTATCTATCTTAATATTAGTGTTTCTATTTGTCTATCGATCTATTTATCTTTCTATGGTTCTAACTATATATATATATATATATATATATCTGCCTATCTACTTGTCTATCTATCTATTTATTATCTATCTATCTTAATTTTTATTTGTATATCTATCTGGCAATCTATTTCTCTATCTGTCGATCAAACTATTTGTTTATCTATCTATCTTTCTATCTATTTTTAAATATATATATCTGTTAATCTAGCTTTCTATCTTTCTATCAAACTCTTGTCTATCTATGAGTGTATCTATGTGTCTATCTATCTGTCTATCTATATGCCTATCTATATGTCTATCTATCTTTCTATTTATCTATGTATCTATATGTCTATATTCTATCTATCTATATGTTTGTCTGTCTATCTGTCTATTTATCAGTCTATATTTTTGTCTATCTATCTATCTGTCTGTCTGTCTCTCTATCTGTTGTCTATCCTTCTATATGTCTATCTATATGTTAATTATCTATCTATCTTTCTTTCTATATATTTTTCTATTAATCAATCCGTATAACTATATGAATATCTTTATATCTAACTTTCTATCTATATATCTTTATTTTTTATCTATCTATCATTATATATTATATATATATATGTCTATCTAATTTTAAATCTATCGATCTAATAATATTTCTATCTTTCTATCTAATAATCTGACTATCTATCAATCTATATATCTATATATCTATATATATATCTATCTTTCTTTTCTTTCTATTTATCTATATATCTAACTATATATCTATATATTTATCTATCTATCTATATATCTATCTATCTATCCATCTATCAATCTGTCTATCTAATTTCTATCAATTTATTTATCAATTTATTAATCAATCTGTCTATCAATCTATCTATCAAACTAACTATCAATCCATTTATCAATCTGTCTATTATTTTGTCTATCAATCTATTTATCAATCAAGCTATCAATCTTTCTATCTCTATCTATATATATATATATATATATATCTATCTATATCTATATCTATCTATCTAGTTATCTATCTATCTATCTATCTATCTATATGTCTCTTTATCTATATATCTTTATTTCTATCTATTTATATACGTTCTATCTATTTGTATGTCACTCTATTTATCTATCTATGAATCTATCTGTGTATCTATCTATCTGTCTCTTTATCTGTCTATCTATCTTTGGCTCACCAACTCTTTCTCAATGACAGACAATCCCAAATTTCTTCAATTTATGATTAATCCTCACTCCTTGCATTTGCAAGACTATGACAAGTCGAAACTACTTCAACAATTGGCAGGTAAACCATTGGAGCAGCTCCTCATGTTCATCTGGCTGCCTTACTTTCATTAGGTTATGCTGGTAGAAAAGAAATGGCTGCAAATGATTACGATGATCTTCCTGACTTTGATTTTGGAACTGCTTCTGATACTTCTTTTTATTTACGAGGAAAAATGATGAATGCTGCGTCTCATTTATGAAATAACATCATTTATGGTTAAACAAATTCTATTTCATTTTTTTATTTAAATTATTTAATTTTTATAATTTTAGTTTACTAGTATATTTCTGTCTCTTTTTTTTAAATAAAAAAAAGAGACAAATTCAATCACTTAATTCCATAAAAAAATGCTAAGGAATATTCAATCACAAAAATTTTTTCTTTCTTTCGAAAAGAAAGAGAGGAGAAGCAAAACTGGACTATGTGAGCGACCAACAAATTCCGACTCTTCTTGTTGCCAAGTAATATTATCATTGATCTTCTCCTTCAAAATACTATATACATTTCTCTGTTTCTCACAATTTCATTACCAATGGCAAAGTTTGGTTTATACAGAATATTTGGTTTTTATTTTTTTTATTTTACTCCAATTTTCTTCTTCTTTCTTCTATTTTCACATCACTTATATGATGTTAACTCTCCACCATTGCTGAAACAGCAAATGGTTAGTGTAAACTTTGTTCATTAACTATTTAAAAAATTAGGGTTTTATGGATTTTAAATATAAAATGTACATTTTGTTTTCTACTTTTGTAACTTAAAAAAAATTTATGCTTAATATTTTCTAATTCGGTAATTTAATAAAAAAATTATGTTTAATGTTTTTTACATCTGTTACTTAATAAAAAAAGTATGCTTAATGTTTCTTGCTTCTGTAACTTAAGAAAAAACAAAATCAATGTTTATGGGTTCTATTTTTTTGTCTCCAAAAATATTATAAACAGATAACATTATTTATAAACTTTTATACATTTATATAATCATATGACATTATATATAAATGTCTATACTTTAATATATATAAACATATTACATTATATAGAAACATTGATATGTTTATATAAACATATATTGTTTATATAAATATTTATACATATGTATAAATGTTTATAAATATGTTACACCATTTACATAAAACTATCCATTTATATATTTTTTTATATAACATTTATATAACATATAAAATATTTATACATTTTTGTAAACATTTATATAACATATAAATTTTTATATAAATATAAATATTTATAATGTTTATATAAATGTGATATATATACTATATAATATTTATAAAAGTTTACAAATATATAATTATATATATGTAACATTTAAAAATATTTTAATCACAACATTATATCTAAACACTTGTATATTTATAAAAGTGTTAATTTTTTTTAATGATTATTCTTTTTAATGTTTAATGGATTTCAAATCACCAAAAAGTGTGCTAGCTTTTAAAGTTGTTTATATATTTAGTGTTTAATGCTTACTCTTCATCGCTTATCTTATATGTAGGAGCATTTGATTTGTGGTAACACTTTCTACCCTTACTCAGCAAAATGAAACTATATCATTTTTTTAATGTCTAGTTATTTTACTTCTTCGAACCTATCATTCATCATGAGTCTGTGTACCATGGTCATGGTGAGTTACATTTTATTGCTCATTATTTGCTTACACCAAAACATGATATGCATTCTTTGATCATTGAATTAGAATGTCTCTATCATTTCTGATATGTTAGGATGTTAATGAGAGATTTAGAACATAGTCAAACTCTGAACCGGCAAGCATGAAAGAGGTTGCAGGGGGTACAAGAAGGATGAGTGGGTTGGCTTTGCACAACTTTCACAGAGTATTGATCTTTATGTCTTCCCTCAAAGCCATACCATAATCACCATACTTGCTAAGCATAGATTTTTTAAGGGCATGACTCTCAATGATAATCACCCCAAATTGTTAAAGCATATGAGAGTTTTTCTACAATAGAATAGGCAAACCTCACAACTCTCTTGATTCTACTCATAGAATAGGCAAAATAGCTGATTAATCCCTTCATGGTGCTACTAGAAACACTGACATCAATTCCATGAATATCCAGATAAGTCAACCTTGTTCTGATCATCAGCCTTTTTCTACAATAGACTATCTTTGGCTCACCAACTCTCTCTCAATGATAGAACAATCCCAAATTTCTTCAATTTATGATTCATCCTCACTCCCTGCATTTGCAAGACTATGACAAGTAGACACTACTTCAACAATTGGTAGGCAAACCATTGGAGCAGCTCCTCATGTTCATTTGGCTGCCTTACTTTCATTCGGTTATGCTGGTAGAAAAGAAATGGCTGCAAATAATTACGATGATCTTCCTGACTTTGATTTTGGAACTGCTTCTGATGCTTCTTTTTCTTCACCAGGAAAAATGCTGAATGCTGCGACTCGATCCCAAGAAATATTCTGGTGGTGAATTTGACAATCTTGATTGTTCATTTACCAAGTCTTTGACACCATTCAAGTCAATGGAAACTTCTCAAAGTGTGCCTTATTATTTTTGCTTTGAAAGGTTTCCTCCGCTTGTACTACAAGAAAAATCCTATATAGCTAGGGATAATTCCTAGCTAAATGAGTATTTTCAGTCGCTAAATGAGATATAGCGAAAGATTACTAATGGATCTGTTTCCTATATAAAGTGCTTCTTGCTATATTTTAGCGACAGAAGTGTCCCTAGCTAAAAAGTTAGCGACATAAAAATTCCTTGCTAAAAAAGAAAAATTTCATAGTTAAATTAAAAAGATAAACGAGATATTCCGTCACTAAATAAAAATAAAGACTGATGATTCCCGAGCTAAAGTGCTGGTCTATAAATTTTAGCGACGGATATAGTCCGTAGCAAATAAATTTAGCGACGGAATATACGTCGCTAAATTTAATATTTCCCTAGCTAAATTAACTAGGGAAAATTCCCTAGCTAATTTAGCAAGTGATTTTTCCCTTGCTAATATATCAAAGAAATTTTCCATAGCCATTTTAATTTCAAAAATAATTTTAGAATTTAAAAATTTTTTAAATTTTTAAATTTTTAAAATTTTTAAAATTTTTAAATTTTTAAATTTTAAATTTTTAAATTTTTTAAATTTTTAAATTTTTTAAATTTTTTAAATTTTTTAATTAAATAATTTAATATTTTTATATTAAAATTGAATAAAAATTGAAACTATAAATAATTTATAATAAACAAAAAATAAATCATTTAAAATCTTTATGTAAATTCAATATTTTACATTATTGAAACAAAAAAATAACAAACTTTTATTTGATTTTATTCATCAATGTATCTACTGATAGTACATAAAATATAATATATCCATTCATTGATGTTGCTTTCTCTCCCTCTGATCCTCTGATCATCATTTTTATATTGCGACAAAGCTATCCAAGTCACATCACATTATGTCAAGTGAAAAATCCAATCACTAATAGAAGTTTTGTATGAGGAACAATGCAGTATCATATCTGTAAGAAAATTAAACAACTAAATCAAATTAACAAAAAAAGTTATGTTTTGATACATTTATAATTCTGCAGTATATATGTAAATATATACTAGCTTTTCACTCGTATATATATTACTGCAGTATATGTACATATAAACAATAGTATTATGTGTACATATAAACTAAGTACAAATAAACTCAGTATATACATACATAAAATACTACAGTATAAAATGTATGTATATACTAACTTTATTCATATGAATATATCTCTTTTGGTGATATTGTTGCTGCTCCCACTGCGACTCCTGCCACTACTACCTTTGCCACTGTCGTTGCCAATATCGCTACTACTATCGCCACTACTACCTCTGCTGCTACTGCCGCCGCCACTACCACTGTTGCCGCCGCCACTGCTATCACTGCCGTTGCCCTATTGCTGCCGCCGCCGCTGCTATCACTGCCATTGCCGCTATCGCTGCCACCGCCACTGCCGCCGCCTCAGCTGCCGCTTGCCGAGGCTGCCGATGATGATAATAGCCTTTTACATACATATAATAGGCTAAAACTCTACCCAAAATTTTTGGAAAAACACAAACATATTAACAGATATATAAAAACAGTTATTATAGACATGAACAAACAAAAATTACAGTTGAATGTCATACATATTCAACAAAAATTTTAAAAAATAATTTAATATTTTAAAATTAAATTTAATAAAAATAGAAATTATAAATGTAAATTTTAAATTAAAAAAATTCATTCAATAACTTATTTTAATACAATATTTTAAATAACTAAAACAAAATAATAATAAAATTATACTACATCTTATTAATCAATGTATCTACCGACTATGCATAAAGTATAATCTATCAATGCATTGATGTTGCTTTCTCTCCCACTGCTCCTCCGATCACCAACTTTCAGCTGTGAAAATGCTCTCCGAGTCATGGTGCTTTATGTTTGTTGAAATATGTCTTTGCTTATACAAGCTTCATATAGGAAACAATGTGGTACCATATATGTACGAAATTTAAACCACCAAATCAAATAAAAATAAATAAATAAAACTATGTTTTGATTAATATAAAATGATGTAGTAAATATGAACATATATTCTAGCATTTCACTCGTACATATATTACTGCAGTATATGTACATATAAACTATAGTATTATGTGGACATATATACTAAGTACATATATATACTCAGTATATATGTACATAAAATACTATAGTATTATATGTACGTATATACTGACTATATACATATGTATATACTGCATTTGTTACCGTTGCTACTGCTCTCGCTACCGCTGGCACTCCTGTAGTAGCTATTGCTGCCATGGCCACTGCCAATATTGCTGCCACTGCTTATGTTGCCACTACTATTGCTGCCGATGCTCGTGCTGCCACTACTACTGCCGCTGCTGCTACCATATCTACCGGTGCTGCACACTACCGCTTCTGCCACCACTACTGCCCCTTCTGCCACCACTACTGCCTCTACAACCACTGCCACAGCTGCAGTAGCTGATGCTGCTGCTGCCCTACTACCGCTTCTACCACTGATGTCCCGGTTGTTTCTATTGCTGTTACTGCCACTGCTGCTGCCATTGCCACTTTCGCTGCTGCCACTGCCACTTCTGCTGCCACTATTGCCGCTTCTGCTACCGCCACTACCACCGCTACTGCTGCTGAATATAGGCTTTTACATACCTATAATAGGCTAAAACTCTACCCAAAAAATTTAGAAACACAAAAACTTATTCACAGATATATAAAAATAAATATTATAGGCATGAACAAACACAAATTAAAGTTGATTGTCATATCGATTCAACAAAACTCCAAAAAATGTCCAACAATTATGTTTAGAGATAAAGAGAGTACATAAATAAAATATTTTTAGAATAATAAAGATAAGATAAGCTAGCAAACTTTTTGATAAAGCTGAAATAGATTTATATGGGATTCATTCATTAGAAGGACCGTGGTAATGTCAGAATGCTTTGAATCAAAATTTTTTCTTTTCTCTCACATAATGTGTCCTCCAAAGATTCATAATTTGATTTATCAGAAAAGCAAAGAACAAAACCAGAATAAAAAAAACTTGAAACTAGGAAAAAAATCATAATTATTTGTTACACAGACAAAAATAAATAACAGTTCAGAAATAATTTTCATACTCAATCATCCTCATAATTTGTAGGGAATGCTAGCCTCATAATTTATAGGGAATGCTAGCCTCTCCTGTGAGTATTCAAAGCTGGATCTCAGAATGCTCTCTGATGCACCAATGCCGCTAACTATGACTCCATATAGGACATCTGCTATCATTGCTTTTTAAATTTCTTTAATTTCTTGCATTTCTTCCATCAAATTAGTTATCTGCTCATCCTTTTTCATTTTGGTCTCCATATCTACAATACGTTCATTTGTTTCCAATGCTTGTTGTTTGATCGCCTCATCCACCATTGCTGAGACAGATGAATTAGAAGCATGACTGCTACAACAAAATACCACTCCCTTAAGCCAATTCCGTACACTCGCTGCTTCTTTCTACCATCACATAACCTTCATAATTTTGCGGCACATTTCTATTCTCTGTATTGACATTATCATCAAAATAATAAGTACAAAATGATGATGTTTCTTCTACCAAATATGCATTGCAAATTGAATCTTCAACTTTTGCCTTGTTTCTAACATTCAATTTCAACTTACCAAGATACCTATAACCACAATGTTAGGTTTCAATTTGATTAAATTATAATATTACTTAAAGTACGAAATAATAAAACAGCAAATTATATGTATTTACCTCTCAAAATGATACATCCACCTGAATTGCATTGACCCTACAATCATTGCTTCATATGCCAAATGGACCGGAAAATGCTCCATTGAGTCAAAAAAACTCGGTGGGAATATTCGTTCAAGCTTTCAAATAATAAGTGGAATATCATTCTCTAGCCTCACCATGTCATCTATTTTGATTGTGGTTGTAGTTAGCTATTTGAAAAAGAAACTTAGTTCTGTAAGGACCTTCCAAACACTTAGTGGAAGTAATTCACATAATGCAATTGGTATTAATCTCTGCATAAATACATGACAGTCATGACTTTTCATTCCAAATAACTTAAGATTATTCATATCCAGGAATCTACCCATATTTGACACATCCATCAGAGAATTTCAAAATTTTAGCCCATTCACACAATATCTATCTTGCCTTCTTATCAAGTGTATAGCAAGCTTTAGAGAATTTTCTTGTTTTCTCATTCAGTTTCAATTTAGGATGCTGACAGTAATCATTCAGCACTTGTCTTGATTTTAAAGTGTGTTTTGTCTTTCCGTCTACATTAAGGATAGTGTTGAAAACATTGTCAAAATATTTTTTTCAATATGCAAAAAATCTAAGTTTTGACGAATTAATTTTGGATTTCCAATAGGGAAAGTCCCAAAATATACTATGTTTCTTCCAGCCAAATAATTTGCCTATTGGTCCATTACTTCCATTAGCATCCTTTTCAGTTCTTCTTCAAACCCAAACTATGAATCTCTGTAATAATTTCATCTCCTGAATGAACTGCTGGTGTAACTTTCATCACAGTTTTATTTTTTTGAAATGTAGTTCTATTTCTTCGAAATGGATGATTCGTAGGTAGAAACTTACGATGGTTATCAAACCATGATTGTTTACCACTAAATTTGAGGATAAATGCATCAAAATTTGTCATGCAATACAAGCATGTGAATTGTCTTGTAGTACTCCAGTTAGACAACATTGAATATGCAGAAAGTCACCGTCGAAAAAAGGGTTGCCCGCATAATAAAATTTTGATTCTATGAGATATTATATGTATTCTCGCTAATATCTCATAAATGATTTAACTCTGCAATAAAAGGCTGTAAGAAAACATCCAGCATGTCACATTTCGACTTTCTGCTCTAAAATCTTGATGTATATAAATAAAATGCTTCCAAGCAAGTGAATCTAATGGATGATGCATTACCCCTTCTTCAACTTCATGCTCGGAATGCCACCTCATATCATTTGTTGTAGCATTGTTGCATATAGTCTTTGTAATCGAGGAATTAATGGAAAAAAATACATCTTCTTAAAGACAATTTCAATTTTTTTCACGTTTCTACAACACGAGGTGCCTTCCTAAATCAAGGATAGTCACAAAACTTACAACTAATTAAATCACTATCACCGCCCCACTATAATATGCATCTATTTAAACAACAATCAATTTTTTCCACTAGTAGACCCATTCCTCATAGTAACTTCTCAGTGTTGTAAAAGTTGTTAGTGATTAAATTATTATACGGAACAATCTCATTCATCAGTTTTGTCACCTAATCAAATAATTTCTCAGACATATGCTTTTCTGACTTAATGCTCATTAGTCGAGCCACAAGTGACAATTGTGAATGTGTTTTACAACTAGGTTACAACTTTTTATCTGCAGCTTTAAGCATTTCATAAAATTTATGAGCATCAAGATTAGGTGGTTCATCCATGTAATCCATATTGAAGTCAGCACCAGCAGCTTCCATGATCATTCTATGGTATATGTTTGATGATTCTTCACCACAAGCAAAGGATTCAATACCCTCATATTGGTCAAAAATCAGAGCCATTGTACTTTCCTTATGATAAATCCAAACAAAATAATTTGGGCACAAAACCATATTTTACCAAATGATATCTTATAGTGTTTGCATCACGAAAAGGGATATTCATCACTTCCTATGATTACATGGACACTTAATTTTTTCTCCATCCATTAATCTCAATTGACTACTTGCAAAATTGATGAAAGTTTCAAGCCCGATCAAAAAAATTTCATTCAAAAACCCATTAATAACCCTTCTATACATCCGCTGACTTCAGAGCTCATTTTGCCCTATTTTATTTACAAAAAAATGCCCAATCATTATTATAAATAAAACATTCTATTACTTCAAAATATACAAATAATAAAATAAAATTACTTACAGATGAATATGTAAAATTTAAATATCGTGAATATCGAGACAATGCGATGGTAGATTCTACATTAATAGATAACGTAAATTTTAGTATGATAAAGATTAATAGATATCTTAGTTATACTAGATAAAGGGTGCAAAGTATGATAATGCACAAGAAATGAAAGCAAAAAAAAGACATTTAATGTATGAGGGAGGAGCATGAGAGAGAGAGAGAGAGAGACATAGAGAGTGTAGTGGTAGAATGAAAAATTATATAAAAGAAAATAAAATTTTTTCTATATACACCTATCAAATATTATATATTTTGTCATATATAAGTTCATATTTGAGCCTGAGGCCCAAGGGATGGAATTAGGTAAGAGTGATCCTTATTTGTATAATACCATATATGAGCCTGATCAACGGACATTCTCATGGTATGTGCTTACATATTGTTAATATTATATCTTTAGCCATTTTATTTCAAGTTGGTGCAACAAAATAGTATTAACCCATATATAATTATATATTAGGATACATATAGTAAATGTAGTTATAAATAGTTACATTTAGTTTAACATATAATTATATATAGATATATGCATACAAGTAGGTATAACTAAATATAAATAAATGTATGCAAAGTTATAAACAATTATATAGATTTACAAATATGTATACATATATGTATACATAATTAAAAATAAAGTTATATTTTATTATATAGAGTTATTAATAGTTATAAGAATATTTATATAATGTTATACACATCTAGTTAAACATTGTTTTGTATGTTTTTATACATATAATTATAAATATTGTTACATTAGTTATAGATATAGTTACACATATAGTTAAACTTATATTTATGCATATATATATATTGTTCATATAATTTCATATATTTATACATTTAGTTATATATAGGAATGGATATACTAAAATAAAATTTTTATACTAATATATAAAAATGTATATTAAATATATGTTGTTAATTATATATTTAAATATAGGTCATACATTAATAATATAAAATTATGTATAGTTATATGTTATTATACATATAATATATATAGTTATAAAAAATTATATATCGTTAAACATTTAGTATATATATATATATATATATTCATATGAGAAGTTATATTTAGTTATACATAAATATATACAAAGTTATAAACAATTATATAGATTTACATATATGTATACATACATGTGGTTATACATATAGTTACACGTATAGTTAAACTTATATCTATACATATAGGTATATATATATTTATATAATTTTATATATCTATACCTATAGTTATGTATAGGTATAGATATAGTAAAATACATTTTTGAATACTAATATATACAAATGTATATTAAATATAAGTTGTAAATTATATATTTAAATATAGTTATGTATAAAGCTTTTATAGTAATACATATAATAAGATACAATTATTTATTTATATATGTTATTATACATATAGTATATATCAGTATATATTTTTTTATATAGTTAAACATATAGTATATATATATATATATTCATACAAATAATTATACATAAATATATAAAGTTATAAATAAATATATTGATTTACATATATGTATACATATAAATATAGTTATATTTAATTATATAGAGTGTTATAGAGTTATACAATTATTTATAAATAATTATACATTTATATATTGTCATACATCTTCAATAAATATCTAAAATATGGCCAGCAATGATGTTTAGAGAGAGAGAGAGAGAGAGAAGAAATACTAAATTTCTATAATTTTACACATGAGCAGGAAATTACTTTCGATGGTCATTTACTATTGCTTCTATAGTGAAGAGATGTTCTTCTAAAGCATCATAAATTTCTTTCATATATTGGATGTCCATATATATATATATATATATTTGAGAAAAAAATGAAGATTAATACATGAAAATGAAAAAAAAAAGATGATATAAAAAAATAATACTCACTAATAATAATATATAACATAAACTCATGCCATTACATAATGAATAAAAATGATTGATGAAACTTTACATATCAAGTATTCCCATAACAAAAAAACAACTAAATAAAATAAATAAAAACTCACAATAATATAATATTATGAATAAAAATTATAAAATGACATTATCATTTATTAAATAAAATAAAAATTCACTTATAAATACAAAAAAAAACTATAAATACTCTTAATCTATATGAATCATCTCATCCTAGTTTCTCAAGATAAAAAAATATAAAAATACAATATAATTCTCAATAGTTTTGAAATTTTTATTTTTATTTACAACTTATTAATGTTCTTTATAATTCATTTTGGATTTTTATGATATTTACTTTTTTTTATAATAATTGTATTGATATTATTGAAATTATAATAATTTATATTTATTTTATTAAGATATGAAATAATGTTTAATAATATATGTTATGGACTAAAAAATAATTAGCAAATATGTTTATAATTAACTATAAAAGAGTGCTCACATAAAAGAGCACTCACAATTATTTGCTAGTACTATAAATTAATGTTTCATTATTGATACATACATTTCCATAATACTTCTCATATTTTCTTATATTCTTTATTACTATTTATTACAAGATACATCTGCTACAAATGTTGTGAAACATGAAACTTAGATTCAAGCTTGTAGGTTACAACTAATAGTTATGATACTCAACTAATAGCTACAATGTTTAACTAATAATTACTCCTCATATTTATTAGTTTTTTAAATTGTTTAAAATAAACTTATTGGAGCACAGAAAAATTACCGTGTGTTAAAAGATGATGTTATTAACACGGCAGGATAAAGGGTGTCCTAATGAATGTTGTCATAAGGAGAATAATCTTGTATGGCATGAAATTCATCAACATTACAGAGATACCCTAACTCTTCATAATCAACATTTGTTAATGGTATAAATTATAGTTAATATAAATTTGGTAGAAGTTGAATTGTTAGAGTAATAATAAACTACATTGTTGTGGCTAAAATCATAGATCAAAGTTGATAAAACATTATTTGGTAGAAAAAAATCTATTGTGTTGCATGACATTGTGGGGAATATAAACATTTAAAATTTCTATATTTTAATAGTTTTATATCCTCTATCTAAATCAAAAATGTTATAGAATAAAATATTATAATTTTTTTATCTACCTACCCTTCTCCCAAACTCAACCCAGAATTATTATTTGGCTCATATATAAGCTATGAGGCTTCATGATTAGAATAGGTAAAACTCACGTCCCAACAACTGAACAACATGATAAATGATAGCACCATGGGAAACATATCTAACATCTATGAGGATCGGACTCAAATTTTTAGTGTTAGAGTATTTATCATCTTTTGCCGATCAGTCTACCATGTTGTTGGTTTGGATTTTTATTACCATGCTATTTGCTTTTAAAAATATTATTCTTGATAGTAATTATGTCCAAAAAAGTTTGGTTCATATATTTTATACTATCTTAGGTTGAGTGTCCATGACACATTGCTATATGTTGATCTTATTATATTAGTATGAAATCATTATTTTAACATTACTAAACTTGATTCACAAGTCCACTCATCACTAACACAAGAGAGATCACAAGGAATCACACACTAAGAGACATCTTTTGAAGGAATTTTGAAATTATTAGAAATATAAGTGTTTTATTTCAAGAAACATAAATATGAAGTTATTATGTTTGAGATAATTTTGAGATAAATTTATTTACAAAATGTTAGATACATGATAAATATAAATCTTTACACACACACACACACACACACACACCATGATAATCTTTGTTAAAGATAAGTGCAACTATAAAAATATAAATGAATCATGTAGGAAAATTACAATAAAGTCTATGAAAAAATTAATAAGAATAATTATTTTTATATCATATGTTGACTTACAAGCTTATCACATGCTTACTTGCATGAATAGCATGTGTTAGTATGTATGATTTGCATGTCTTGGCTTACATGAGTGATAAGTATTGATTAATTACTTACTATGTGTTCTCGTGCATTAATACCAAGTGCTTGAAAGTGTGCTTGTTATATGATGATGTATATACCTGCCAAGGATT
The DNA here is from genome assembly GCA_029783825.1 of Sapria himalayana. Taxonomy (NCBI): domain Eukaryota; kingdom Viridiplantae; phylum Streptophyta; class Magnoliopsida; order Malpighiales; family Rafflesiaceae; genus Sapria; species Sapria himalayana. The sequence goes on along the minus strand of JAREIK010007880.1, from coordinate 494 downwards.
GACTTGACATGTGAAAGCTATGTGTTAGCTTACAAAACATTGCATCAAAATTAAAAACTTGGAACCTTGCCTCTAAATAAATGTAATTTGGGGGTCCTAGCACACAACAACACATATCATGAGAACATTTCAGAGTGAATTGAGAAACTCTTGCTCAATTATTTTCAATTACATGTGTGAATATTAGTGAGTTTTCTAGAAGTTGGTAGAATAGTTCAAAATGATTCAATCGAGTATAATCAATTTAATTTAATTTGACATTCTAATCTATTTATTTTATTTATTTTATTTATTTTATTTATTTATTTATTTTATTTATTTATTTATTTATTTATTTATTTATTTATTTATTTATTTATTTTTTATTTATTTATTTATTTTATTTATTTTATTTATTTATTTTTTATTTATTTTTTTATTTATTTTTTTATTTTTTTATTTTTTTATTTATTTTATTTATTTTATTTATTTATTTTTTTTTATTTTTGTATTTT
>JAREIK010007879.1:0-84139 GCA_029783825.1 Sapria himalayana | reverse complement strand
TTATCTATCAAACAATTAATCAATCTCTCTATCTATTTATATTTTTGTTTATCTATCATCTGTCAATTAATCTATCGTTCAATTGGTCTATTTATCTGTATATCTGTCCATCTTTATATAATTCTTTCTATCTTTCTATTTGTCTATCATCTTATCTATGTGTCTCTATCAATATTTTTATTTGTCTATCTGTTAGCCTTTCTATCTATCTATATATCTATATGTCAATCAATCAATCAATTTATCTGCCTGTCTATCTATCTATCTATCAATTTATCTAATTATCTATCGATTTGTCTATCTATATGTCTATCTATCTGTTTATCTATCTATTTATCTATTTATCTATCAATCACTCAAACTATCTATATATTATTTATCTATATATCTTTCTATTTATCTGTCTATCGATCTATTTATCTATTTATCTGTCTATCTTTCGGTCTAAATCTATATATATATATATCTATATTTCTATCAATCAATCAATCTTTCTATCTATATTTTTATTGATATATCTATCTATCTATTTATCCTACTATATGTCTCTCTATCTTTGTAATTATCAATCTATCAATCTATTTGTCTATTTTTCTATCTCTTTACAAATCTATTTATGATTATATTTTTCTATCTATTTATATATCTATTTTACAATATGTCTATCTATATGTCAATCAATCTATATATCTATATATGTATATGTTTATCTATCTATCTATGTATTTATTTCTCTTTATATGTCTATCTATATATTTATCCTCTACATACCTATCTATCTCCAAATATTTATTTTAATCTGTGTTTATCTATCTATCTAACTAAATGTCTATCTATGTTTATATATATAACTATCTATCTATCTCTCTGTCTAACTATCAATCTATTTGTTTATATATCTATCTTTTTATCAATCTATCTATATGCCTATCTATCTATTTGTCTATATGTATATCTATTATTCTATCTACCTTTCAATCTATCTTGTGGTCTTTCTATCTGTATATATTTCTATATATATTTCTATTTATCTATTTGTATATCTATTTGTATATTGATCTGTCTAACTATTAGTCTTTCTATCTTTCTTTCTATCTATCTATATATCTAACTATCTTTTTATCTATCTATTTACTTATATATTTATCTGATATCAATCTGTCTATTTATCTATTTATCAATATGACTATCAATATGTCTATCAATCTATACATCTATCAGTCTATCTATCTATTAATGTATCTATTTTCTAGCTTTCTATCTATATATCTTTCTATCTATCTTTATATATATATATATATATATATATATCTATCTATCTAACTATCTTTCTAACTATCTTTCTATCTATCTGTTTATCTATTTCTCTATGTATTTATATATTTATCGATCTATCTATCTTCCTAACTATCAATTTATCTATCTTTTGATCTATCTTTCATTCTATCTTTCATTCTATCTTTCTATCTATCTGTATATCTATCTATCTATCTATTTGTTTATTATATATATATATATATATATATATATATATATATATATATCTATCTATCTATCAATCTTTGTGTTTATCTATCATTCTATATTTCTATCTATCTAACTATCTATTTATTTTTCTATATATCTGACATTCTATATATCTATCTGTCTATCAATCTATCTATTTATCTATTTATCTTTTTATCTATCTATCTATATTTATATCAATGTATCTATCTATTTGTTTTTATATCTTTTTATCTCTGTGTCAATTTATTTATTTATCTATCTATTTGTCTATCTTTGTGTCTATGTATCTGTCTATCATTTCATCAATCTATCTGTGAAATAATCTATCGATATACAAATATATATATATATATATATATATATATATATATATATATATATATATATATATCTGCCTATCTATCTATCTATCTATATATGTATGAATCTATCTATCAATCTATTTATCAATCTGTATATCAATTTGTATATCAATCTTTCTATTAATCCATCAATCAATATATCTGTCTATTTGTTTATCAATATTACTATCTATCTATCTATCTCTCTATTTTTATATCAATCTATATATCATTCTTTCTATATTTGTAACTATTTTTATACATCTATTTGTCTATTTTTCTATCAATCTTTATATCTATCTTTTTATTTATCTATTTGTCTATCTGTCTATCTATCAATCTATATGTATATCTATCTATCCATCTATCTATCGGTCTATCTATTTGTATATCAATGTGTCTATCAATCTGTCTATATATCTGCACATCTATTTATCTATCTATCTGGCTATCTATTTGTCTATCTATATATCTATTTATATATATGTCTATCTAGCTGCTTATCTATCTTTCTATCTATATGACTATCTATTGGCTTATCTATCTGTATATATATATCTTTATATCTATTTATTTATATATCTGTCTATCAATCTATCTATTTATCTATATATCATTTTTTCTTTCTTTTTTTCTTTCTTTCTATTTATCTATCAATTTTTCTCTGTGCCTATCTATCAATCTATTTGTCTATCTATTTGTCAATCTTTCTATCTGTTTGCCTGTAAGTTTATCTATTTATTTATATATCTATCTATATATATATATAACTTTCTCTACTGTCAATCTATTATTCTATCTACCTGTCTATTATCTGTCTATCTATCAGTCTAACTATCTGTCTATCTATGTGTCTATCTTTTATCTATATTTTTGTATATCTATCTGACTATCTATCTATTTATCTATCTGTATATCTATCTATTTATCTATCTGTTTATCTATTTATCTGTTTGACTATCTATATGTCTATTTATTATTCTATTTATCTTTTTATCTAACTATATGTCTATATATCTATCTATCTATTTGACTATCTATCTATATATCTATCTATCTATCTATCTAGCTAGCTATCTATCTATTTGTTTATATATATATATATATATATATATATATATATATATATATATATATATATATATATATATCTATCTATATGTCTATTTATCTATCTGTCAATCTACTTATCTATCTATCGATCTATTTGTTTATGTATCTATCTATTTATTTGTCTATCTATATATCGATCTATCGGTCTCTTTACTATCTGTCTATCTATCTATCTATCTCTCTATTTATCTATCTAACTATCTATCTATCTAACTAACTATCTTTATTTCTATTTATCTATCTTTCTATTTATCTATTTATCTATCTATCGTTCTATTTGTCTATCTCTCTTTCTATCAGTCTATCTAACTGTCTATCTATTTGACTATCTCTTTATCTATCTAACTATCTATATTTCTATTTATTTTTGAGTCTATCTACACTGTAAGAAAAAATCTCTTTAGTTATGAAAAATTTGCTTTTGAAATAATCCATATCTAATTAACAAGGGATCAGCTAGGGAATATCAATAGATGTTTTATTTTACATTGAATTACTAATTTGTGATGAATTTGAGATGGATTAGAAATAGATATTTTTGATTAAAAATTATCCTTAGGTAAAATTATCGTAAATTTTCAACCAAATAATGTCGGCCACTTTAACGCCATTAGAGATGGGTTTTACCTAGCTAATTAGTTCGAGACAAAATCCATCAGTAACTAAAATTCTTATAATTTTTTTTGTGATTTTATATTTAATTGCAAGCGATTATTCCTTAAATTTTATTTTTTACAAAATATATCCATTTAGATGGGGATTTTTCTGAAGCTATTTGGCTGGGGATAATTTTCATTTCTAATCTTTAATGATTTAATTTTTTTTATATATTATTTGTTTTAATATTTTATTTAATTTTGTATATTAAAGGTACGTATGCCATGATTTATAGATGAGCAATCCTTGAGAGACACATTTTCCTCGTATAATTTTAAAAATAGGTTTTTATGAATAAATAATTTCAAAAATATATCAATATGAATAAAAATTTATATAAACAAAGACTAAAATAATTATTTTTATGATTATACAATATTTAAAAATTTATACAAAATATTTTTTTGAAATATTTAATTATACTATTTAAATAATTTTATTAAAAAACATTAAATAATAAATAATAAATTATAATAACTTTTATGATATTTTATTTAATAAATCAACATACATAAATATTACTATAATAAAAATCTAAAGTAATTAATTGTATGCTTAAAATAAAAAAAATTATAAAAATATCTGAATTAATGAATAAACAAGTAAATATTTATATTATTTAAAGTAAAAAAATATGTTTATGATTATAGGAATCTTTTAAAAAAATAATACTAAAAGATTTAAAATTTTTGAAACAAAAAAAATTTCAAAAAGTTCATAAAATTTATAAGAAAATAAATTGATGTTTAAAGATTAATACATAGATGTTTTGATTGCATCAAAAAAAATTTGATGATATTAAAAATAAGTATCTTAGTGTGGTTATTTAATTAAAAGAACACATCGAGTCTTTTTTTAGGGTTTTTAAAAATTATTTAAAATATTACCAAAGAAATTTTTTTGTCCTAAAAATACTTTAATTTATTTTTAGCCCTATAAATACTTTTGAAAAGTGCTACCAAACTAACCCAAAGTTGATTTGAATTCAAGTTTTAGTTTTTGTCTCTATTGAAATTTATAAGAATTAAATTATTGAGTTAGATCTTTACTATTATCTTTTAATATTCCATTTCTATTATAATAATAAATATAACTTTTTTTAATGATTTTCTCACTTTAAGTAATTTTTGTTATTTTATAAATTAAAATTATAACAAATAATATGAAATATTTGTTCCTTTATAATTATGTCATATTATATTCATAAAAAATAAATTGAATTCTTAAAATTTTATAACCATAATATATATATATGAAATACTATATTATAATATACTATTATTTTTTTATGAATTAATATTATAAATTTATCCATAAATTTAAAATAATATGAAATGTTATAAAATTTTTATGGTTATACATTTATATAAATTATTTATGATTATATTAAATAATTTGTTTTTTTAATAAATGAAATAATATGAAAATTGGATTACCAATTATTAGTTTTCATGGTTATTAGTAATCTAATTTCGTTAATCATCATTTTTATCGCCATTTATAATTTTTTTTTCTGAAATTCATTTTATTAATTTAAAATTAATATTACAAAAATTAACCATTAAAATTTTATAAATTATTAACAATAAATTTATTTATTGATGAAATAATATCATTTATGGTTAAATACAAATCTATTTCATTTTTTTATTTAAATTATTTAATTTTATAATTTTAATTTACTTTTATATTTTTGTCTCTTTTTTTTAGATATATTTACATCCATTTTTTTATTTATAGTTTCCATGAAAGAAGAAAATGCTAAGGCATTCAAGCTTAAACCATTTTTTCTATCTTTGCTAAGAGGAAGAGAGGAGAAGCAAATAGGGACTACGGGAGCAACCTACAAATTCTAGCTCTTCTTGTTACCAGGTAAGATTACCACTACTCTTCTCCTTTAGAATACTAAATATATTTCTCTATCTCTCTCAATTTGATTACCACTAACTGATTTCGGTTTATGGAAATTATTCGGTTTTAATTTTTTTTCATTTTTCCCTAATTTTTCTTCTTCTAGCTCATATTTTCACTTCACTTATATGATTTTGACTCTCCACCATTAATGAAACAACATACGATCAGTGTAAACTTTATTCTTTTAGTGATTAATTTTTTAGGATTTTATGGATTCAAATACTAAATGTATGCTTATTGTTTTCTGCTTTTGTAGCTTAAGAATAAAATATTTTGCTTAATGTATTCGACTTCAGTAACTTAAGAAAAAATTAACACAATGTTTATGGGTTGTATTTTGATTGTCTTTGAAAATATTATAAATTGATAACATTATATTTAAAATTTTATACATTTATAAAATCATATGACATTATATATAAATGTCTATACTTTAATATATATAAATGTATTACATTATATATAAACATTGATATGTTTATATAAACATATAATGTTATATATAAATATTTATACATATGTATAAATGTTTATAAATATTTATACAACATTTACATAAAACTATCCATTTATATTATTTTTTATATAACATTTATAACATATAAAATGTTTTTAGATATTTGTAAACATTTATATAACATATAAATTTTTATATAAATATATAATATTTATAATGTTTATATAAATGTGATATATATACTATATAATTTTTATTAAAGTGTTAAATATATATATTTATATATATGTAACATTTATAAAAATATTTTAAACACAACATTATATCTAAACACTTCTATATTTATATAATCATATGCCATTATATTAAATGTTTATAATTTAATATATATGTGCAACTACGATAATAATGATGTACAATATGATGCTTGTATGAATCAACAAGAGATTATCTTTATAATTTTATATCATATGAAGAAAAGATATATCATAGAGGGATATTTTTAAGTAGATATACAAGTTGATAAATCATTTGTTATAGTAATATGATAAATCATTTGTTATCCCACAAATTGAAGTTCTACTAAAAAAATTAAACATAATTTGGATTCTTTCCAAATTTTAGTTTCTACCCAAATCATATTAATGAAGTGCCAACTATTGTGCCATATTGCTATGAACGACCATGCACACTGTCAACAAAAACAATAATACACAACTATAATGCCTATTGTGCAATTGAGGTGCCTACTACCATGCAAAAACTCTTCGGTCAGACACAACCATGCAACATCCTTTTTATGGAGTTGATACTTGTCTCACACAGTATGTGAAGGCAGTAATGGGGCATTACTGTAGCATGAATGCCCATGTCCCCTATGTTGGCACAATGTATGTTCTCTCATTTTTTAGGATTTTGAACCCTTACATGCCTCAAGGTTTGTTTTTCTTTGAGTTTTGGCTTTGATACTATGAATAATTCTTTGCCAAACATAAAACTTGATTAAAAACTCATAGGAAAAAAATAACAAGCAATCCTCTCATTTAATATAATTGGCCAAAGAATTGAAGCAGTCTAGAGGTCAGGTGCTTCCATCAATAATAACATAGAAATAATAAAAAAAGTAAAAAATACAAAATGTATGATTATAAACTAGAATAATTAGTATTAATTAATATATTTTTTATTTTTCTACAATATTAATATCGTAAGATTAGTTAAGAATGGATTCAATAAAATTTGTGAGTAACTCATGAGTTCAAAATCCATGAACAATGAAGTGTCTCACATATTATATGACTTTAGATATTTTTTTGTAAGCTTTTACTGCATTCTATTGTTGACTACTATTTGTGATGTGTTTATATTTTACACTCATGAACTTTTACCATTTTATTGTGGAATTAACACAACATCAGTAGCTTATTATTGACATAGGCGCTTTACCACCTCTTGTGGACCTATTGAAGAGACACTGATATGGATCTACTTCTCGGGTAGTGAATAGCATCCTAAGATTAGTAGCTAATGTGATCACCAACATTGCCCATGAGAATAGCAACATCAAAATTCATATTTGGTTGTTATTTTTAATGCAATCACTTTTTCCATTGTGGACAATGCTTTTTGTTAATGAGTTATTTTTCAGGATGAATGGTGGGATACCACCTCTGGTTGAATTATTGGATTTCTATGATGCTAAAGTGCAAAGGGCATCTGCTGGGGTACTAAGAACCTTAGCTTTCAAGAATGAAGAGAATAAAAATCAGATGATGTTCCTTATTGTGATTGATGATTTTTTATCATTTACTTTGCAATGTAAAAATAATGCATTTTTTTTACTTTTAAGATTGTCGAGTGCAATGCTCTTCCCAATCTCATCTTAATGTTGTGCTCAGAAAATGCTACTATACATTATGAAGTAGTTACTTTACTTAAAAATTGAGACCTCAATTATTTTTTTAGTTATCATTATTCTAAAATTTTGATCTTGACCTTTGTTTTCTTATTTGGACCATTTATTTTTGTTGTTACAGGTAGGTTGATTAAAAATTTGGGTCATTCATCTCCAAACATTGAGAAAGAAGTTCTATATGCTGGGGCATTGCAACTTATTATCAATTTGCTTTGGTCCTTCCATTTGAAGCATTTTGTTGAAAATTGTATTTTTATTTATTATGTATCTGAACAAATTTTATTTCTATATCATTATCTAAAATTACTATCTGAAATTACTTTGATTTATGATAATTTTGATATTTAAATTTTGCTTTTAATAATTCTCTATAAGGTTTTTAGGATAAATAGCTCATGTTGCACTGAGAGCTAGAGGGATGCTACTTTATTACTGGGATAGTTTGCCACAAATGATTTGGATTGCAAGGTAAGCATATATGTTTATTTTTTCTTCATTTTTTATTATTTCCAGGCTTGAAATAAATCATTAAATGAGAATTTTTTAGAATACTTTTTGTTTGGATTCATGTTTTGTGCTTATGTTGGAGGAAGAGGATAATCATAGTAAAAAGGTGTGCTCAAATATAATTTTTTATGTATTCTTGTATTCATGTATTCAATAAATAATATAAAAAATATATTGTGTGTTACAATACCTTTGATAGGTCATAGATTCTATATGCTTTCACCATTTGTCATTGATTATGGCTGTCGGGTCTTGTATCACAGGTCTAGAGTTTTAATGAAGTGACACAGTCCTTGAGGCACTCTTATAAGCATTTTATCACGGTATGAGTATCTAACTAGTTCAGCATGACATGGTCTTGCATGGCATGAGACCATGGGTTTTACTGAGCCTCATTTAGTGGCCCCATTTGCCATTTCTAGTTGTTGTGCGGGCTAGCCCAATGTGCTAGTTGTGACCCATTACTCTTTTCCAAGCATTGTTTGTGCTAGTGTCATGGTCAGACATTTGTGACTCGTTACCCATGACAATGTGGCATGTGTAGAGCTACATAGGTCTTAGGCATGAGTTGTTTTTGGGCACTCATGACTCAGGACCTAATTAACTGACCCAATTATTTTGTGAAAATGGTTAATCAATCACCAAGCATGTTTAATATAAATTTGAAAACAACAATTATACCATACAATAGTAGTTGCGTGTTGTTGTGGGTCACATAATATATCTCTTTATGATAAAAAATATCTTTGTTTAAAAATAATTGGTCTATCGTTCAATCCTAATTAGATGAAATTTTTGGGCCCAACCAGGCTGGCGAGTAGTGCCTGGCAGGACACAGTTCGTTGGATGTTAGGCCCTGCACGGGCCCGCAGCCCAAAAACTACCTGGGTTTGGGCTGGTTGGTTCGGATCAAATTGGTTGAATTTTTACAAAAGTAGGGTTTCGATGCCATGCTGTCGTGCCACCATCGCTCATCCGTCATTACCATGTCCTCTCCCTATCAGGAGTCACAGGATGCGTGGTCACCCTTGCCTTGCCCACATGCCTGGTATGACACGTGGGCCAAAAATCCTCAGCATGACATGATACAACTCTAAAGTGGAACCTAGTTTAAGCTGTCAAACAATACCGAGGAACTGCCTGGCATGAGCCAAGGCACGACACTATAATGTGCCGTGGTATGCTTCGGGCAAAGCTCAGGCCGCTTGGCCCATTTGACACCTATAGATGAGATCTCTTTGATTTTTATGGTTAAGAAAATTAAGATATTAACCTCTCATAAATTATATGTTGAGTGAGAATTTTGTGTATAGATATTATTTTTTTTATAATCCTTAAGCTTAATTGCTTAAACTTATAAAGACATATAATACATAAAATTAATTTCAAATAAATGCTCTGCATCATAAGACAAAAATTATAAAATAAATGCTCTGCATCATAAGATTAATATTTTTTTTAATATTTATTTTAATTAGTCTAATCATTCTATTCTAACTGATTTTTGAGTTTTGTAGTTCTTTCCTAGTAAAACTTAACATAAATTTTAGTTAATTAAATATTATAAATAATACATTTGATCCATATAATGAATTTAATTTAGTATGTAGTTACATAAATATTAATGCACTGAATATTATAAGAATTTTGAATTTTAGTGTATTTGTATGAGAATAATACTAAGATGACTAATCATTTGAGAATTTCTAATATTATATGTATTTGTTAGGAGGTCATGTCTTTATTCAATATAAGTATCTTTGTCCAAGTTATTGGGTTCGAGACTTATCACATGTATTCTTTAAATTTTGATGGTAAGACATTGATATATGAATTTCTCCCATACCTTATGCTAAAGTAGAAGGCTTGTGCACTAGGTATGATCTTTATATAATGAACTAAAATTTTAGATGATGTATAAAAACCATTCTTCTCTAGTGTCATTGCTCGAGTTAGAAATAGATTTACTATTGATAGTCACACTTATATTGTATGGACAAATTCTAATATGATAAATAGAAATAATACTAAATGAGAAATAAAATATAGTCAAATATAAATATTTTAAAAAATATATAACTTTAAAACTAGTACTGGAGTACTAGATGAGGCATCTAAGAAGATATGTTGAATAATTTACAAAAAAATGGTGCATTAGACCCTATATAATTTAAGTTTACTATAATTATAATTGGATGCACTTCAACTTTAATATTTGTTGTGTATATAACTAATAATTGATGATAACAAATTTTAGGTTGAAATTAGTATGAGATCTTTACTAAAATTTGAACAAGATTCTAAATTTTTATATTTTAGTGAGAAATATATTCAACTTTTTTATCATATAATTTCAAAAATAATTTTTTGTTATATAGTAATAAAATATTAATAGTGTCTGAACATTCAAATTCAAGCCACACACTCAAAAATTTGTATTCTATAAGATTTTGGGATTAATACCATGTTTAGAAACAATGCAATGAAAAAGAAGAGTAATTGAGAAATATGTCCAACTTTTTATCATATATTTTCTAAAATGTTTTTTTGTTATTTTGTAATAAAATATTAAAAGTTTTTGCACATTCAAAATGCAAGCCACACACTCAAGAATATCTATTCTATAAACATTTTGGCTTTGATACTATGTTGAGAAACAATGCAAAGTAAAGAAGAGTATTTGAAAAATCGCATAACATAACATGTACAAGCTAAACCCTTATATAAGGGACTAATCAAATTATGATATCACATAGGTTGAATGCTCTTATACATATGCAAGAAAAAATATAAAATAAAAGAAAAAAATAATAAATTATAAATCACAATAAACTAGATCCAATATTATTTGCACTCATAGATTTTTTAGTTACATATTAGATTTTCCTACATACACACATATGAACACAATTCTAAGAAATAGTGTATGGGCATATTGTTGTTTCTAGCTTCAGTGAAACAAGTTATGTTATCATTTACTTGTGTGTCTTAGTATAATAGTTACTTTTTGGAGATGTTATGTTTACCAATTCATATGTTGATAATATTTTAATGTGATATTTAGACAATTCGACATGTTATTAGTGAATATATTTATTAGTGAATATATTGTAGACATCTTAATGAATACACTTGGAGGATTGTAAGTTTTTTTCATATCTTCTAATTTTCATATTTAATGGATGTATGCGATATTTTGAAAAAGATTTTTGAGATTTAATTTAGTGTCTATATTAATTTTATTTATTTATTTTCTTTCTTGTTATGTTGTAGGAGAGCATCTGCCATTTGAACTTTCTCAATCATATATATGTTTATTTTTACTTATATATAAATAAATTAATAAATAAATATATATATATTAGTTTTCATAAATTAATGAAAATTAATTTATCTTATCTTTTTCTTCTTAGTTTCTCTACCTTCACGAAAAACCTGAGGGGTTAACTCCTAATTTGTAGAATGAAACAATCTTTAAAGATAAAGTACTCCAATAATACATGATTTATATTATAGTACCCACTTTAGAAGTCTTGCAAGAAGTTAAATTGAGCTTTTAATGTGATTGAAATTTTTTTTTATTAGGTGATTCCATTACTCTTTAGACTCCTTTTTAAACTTCACACTAATATTTGAAGAGATAGAGTTATCCTAATCAAGAGATTTCCACTCATTCATGGCAAATTTAATTTCACATGTGCTAAGCTTCTTAGTGAGAGATCTTTTGGCATACTCTTTAGACTGCTTTTTAAACTTCATACTAATATTTGAAGAGATAGAGTTATCCTAATCAAGAGATTTCCACTCATTCCAGGCAAATTTAATTTCATATGTGCTAAGCTCCTTAGTGAGAGATATTTTGGCATACTCAATTTTTTCACTATTTTTTTGATTATGCCTAAATAAAAGTCAATTCATTTGACTCTTGAACTTATCTTTAAAATGTTTTCCAAATTAAATAAATACATTTTAGTATTAATCTTCCACTTGATGGAATACTTTTTTATTCATATTTATTTATTTTGTGTACGACTATTTTTTTATTCATTTGAAGCCTTATCAAACTCTTGTTTGAGACACTTTCTCATTTAGAATGTTAACTCATAATAAATGATATACTTTTCATTTGCTCAAATGTATTGGATAATTATTATTTTTTAATACTTGCGATTAGTTTTTATAGTTTTTCAATAACACGTGTATTTTTGATTTGAATGAAGTTGAACTAAAGGCTTTCTTGCTGGTGAAGTGTTATACATTGATACATGAGTTTTGTTATTTAATTTTTTATATCTGGCAGTTAAAATGATCTTATTTTGATTTCTCCTTTTTTAATCACCTCTTATAGGTTCTTATTATAATTTCTTGTGAAAAATATTTTTTATGATAATTTTGATGGGTTTCATATGAAATAATTACTTGCTTATTTTTATTTACAAGATAAGTTTTGTTTGTTACCTATGAAAAACATTATATTATTGATCTGTTTTGCACGAGCATAGATTGATACATTCTATGCAATTGTTTTACCTTAAACTTAATACATTTGAAACTTATTAATATTTTTTTTCTATGAAAGTTGAAATGCAAGACTTTTGTATAATTTTTTATTTTTTTTGGAATAAAGATAACACATGTTCATAAAAAATTAATTCTATTATTCACAAAAGATAAATTTTTAATCTATTAGATATGAGAGTGTCAAAAAAAATTCAATATCTTGTAATTATCTAATTTTATATTACATAGATTATTTGTATAATTAGTTTAATAAATTTTTTATAATAAATTTATATCATGCTGTATTTAATATACGTAGACGCACGAAAAAGCTATGAAAGATTGAGATCTCTTTTGAGGTTGATGACCATTTTGAACTTGTTTCTTACTTACACTCTATTTGAGCTCCTATTAGTTTTGATAGTAAATCCATCATTATTCTTTATTTATAAGAGAGTCAATTTAGTCTTTTGAAAAATGTAAAATATAATAACATTTAAGGAGATAGAGATTTATATATGAACATGTGTTGAGAGAATATATTATCTTTGTTGTTTTTTTTATTTTGGATACTTTTGATGAGATTACTTAATTTGAGCTGCCCTAATTATTTTAGTCAATTTTATAAGTATTTTAGTTGTATGACATTTTGACTATAGAGTGTTTATTTTAATTTTTTTTTGTATTTTAATTGTTAACATGATATTAGATGCATGGATATATATGTGAGTTAGAAATTACAAATCCAAGAAGGTCGCCCTTTAAATTGATGTAGTTGGAGCCCGTGCCGAGAAGAGGAGAGCTAGATAATACCAGAAGAATGTCAGATTACTTTCTTTACTATGAACCAACACAAATTGGTTGCAGCCCACCTCCTAGTTGTGGTGCATGTTGCTGGTGTTTATTTGTTTATTTAGGTGGCCATTTTGATACTAGTGCTGGTTGCTCAACTGCAACAACAAGGGTGAATGATGGACAGGCAAAGCTCCCTTCTTTTCTTCCATTTTGCTCTATTTGTTTGCTTAGCTGATTCTCATTTGATTTTGCTGCTTCCCTCTGTCTTTCAGCATACATTGTGTGTCTATTATTTCCATGTGTTAGTATTCTTGTTTAAAAAAAATAAGTTGATAATCGGTATGTGTATCATTTTATGTATCTATTCAATTGATGGGATCATCTCATTTTACTAGGTTTTAGTTGTTGGATATGGGGAGAAATATTCATCTTCGTTGGGGAAACAAGTAGAGGTCTCCAATGGGCTAGGCCGGGCAGGCATGCCCGATCATGTTAGGACTGTGACCAGTTCGGGCCGGGCCTATAATCCCATAAACCAGTCAACAGGCCGAGCTGGGGCAAAATTTAAATTTATAAAGCATGTGGCCATCCCACGGGCTTTATATGGTCTTTATACCTGGGATGGACCATAGGCCAGTCCAGAAGCCCATTTATATGGCCATTTAAAAGCTCGTTTATAGGCTTGCCCAGAGGCCCATATAAAAAGTCCACTTAAATGCCCACCTAAAAGCACAACCTTTACATGTAGGGTTTTTATTTAAATTGTATTCAAAATTTAAATAAAAAGTAAGTTAAAAAACAATTTAAAATAAAAAATACATCATTTAAAATTTTATTAATCAAATATAATTACATTTTGAAATGTAAGAAAAGTTTGCATCACTACAAAATAAGTACATCCCAACTAGGGTGGTACTTACTTATTTGTCAATCATTTGTACTTTTCAACCATAAGAAAATAAAAATACGATATACATTTCCAATAAAATATTTTAATCATTATTTTCTGGTGACTGGGAATTATCTTTGATCCATTCGTGCCTTGATATTTTTAAGTTCTCTATATCAGCCACTAGTCTAGCTTCTTGAACATGATCACACAATCTCTAATCTGCTAAACTACAATCTTTTAAACATACTACTATTTTGATTCCTTGAGGTGACAAATTACATCTCTTTTTGCTATTCACTCTTCTCACCTACACTAAAATAGCTTCAGATGCGACTGTACTCACATGCATGATTAATAATACATCACGTGCAATAATAAATAACACTGGGTATTTAATTTGTTATTTTTTCCACCATTCTAAAATATCAAAATCTTCATTATCTTCAAATGAAATTGTTTCTATACTGAGATGTCTATCTATATATGTTGTATTATTTAGAGAACTAGTTGTTTTCTTATTTCTACTTTTGAAAATTTATAAAGGGCTTTTATAAAAAGATTAGGAGCTTGTCATGGATGATGATTTTATCAAACTAATATTATTACCATATTTTTATTTATAAATATTATATAAAATATATAATAATGAATTTACTTCATTTTTAATTTGTAGATAACTGGCAACCATTCATCTAAAGCACTAAATTTTAATATAGGATCCACAATTAAACCAATATAATAAATTAAAGGTATTTCTCCCCAATATTTTAAAATTTTTTCTATCATTAAAAATTTCATTACTTAAATAATTTTGAAGTACCATATAAATACTAGTTATTTGCAAAATAACCCGATGTGAAGTTGAATAATACACACTACAAAAAATATTTGTTGAAGTATTAAAAATTTCAAAAAGTCTTATAGAAGATCCGCAATGTGCCAATTTTGCAATAATCAAAAAATAATTCATGGTTTGCTTGGGAACAATTAATATTATATGCAATGACACTAATTTTTCTAATGTGCTATAAACTTGTTTTAATTCATCTTTTACAATCAAATTTAAAATATGTGCACAACAATGTACATGAAATAATTTTTCATGATCATCATTTATTTGCCAAAATCTTTTTAATCTTTGTATTGCTACATTATTAATTAAAGCATTATCTAATGTTATTGTAAATATTTTATCATGAATACCAAAATCTATAATTTCATCATTTATTAAAGTTGCTTATTGTTACCATTAACTGGAATATTTATTATTTTAAATGAAATTATTCTTTTATTTAACATCCATTCACTATCTATATAATGAGCAATAATACATAAAAAATATCTATCCATTAAAGATGTCCAAATAGTAGATGTTAAATAGATTTTTCCTTCAAAATTTGCAAAATATTGTTTTAAATTTTCTCATTCAATTTGAAATTTTTTTCATAATATTTCTTTTAATAGTATTTCCAAACCAACCTTTGAATTGAGGATTAATCAATGTTTGAATTGTTTCTAAATAATCATTAGTTTTCATTATATTAAAAGGTTGTTCAGCTCTTATTTTGTAATCAATCATTCCTTTACGACAAGCAAACTCATCATAAAAAAATGTATTTAAATTTCCATATTCATCTTTACCTAATTACATATTATTTCTAATATCTACATTATACTTATTTTTATATTGTTCATTGTCTTTTTAAAAGACTTGTGTCCGAATTGTATCCACCATTATGAAGTTTGTTACAAATTTTACATTTTGCTTTTATTTCTTTTTTATTATTTTCAACAATTATTTCTATTCTATCAAAAAAATTCCATATATTTGAACTAAGTTTTTTGCTTAATGATGCACGTGGACTAGAATAAGATGCACATGCACTAACCATATTAAAATTATTAATAAAATATTATACTAAAAAAATAAAATAATGAATCAAAATAAAAAGTAACAAATAAGAAAAAATATAGGTGGAGAAATATTACTCAATTTAAAGATTGAAACTGAATTTATTTAAAATGTGAGCTATTAGAGTCACCAATACTTAATTTGTACCACCAATAATATCATGTAATATGAAGAATAATTGAAGAAAATATAGTATTAAAGAATATGAGAGCAAATTGTGAAATGAATTGAATTTTGAGAGAGCATGAAAAATTAAGAGATAGTTGATGAAAAATTAAGAGAATTTGTGGAGTATTTATAGAGAAAAAATAGAAAAAAAAACAAAAAACAAAAAGAGGTGTGCAACATCCTTGTGCCCGTTGCAAGGGGGAGGGGAGGGTTGGGAAGTAGCCAACATCATATGACTGTTAGGGGGGCAAGGGGGAGGGGGGAAGGGGGGAGGAGGAAAGGGCGGGGACCAAACAGGCCTGCCACTCAGGTGGGCTTCTGAGCATGCTTTAGGGATGGCCTAAAAAATCATGATTTGTGCCAGCATGCCAGGCAAACCAGGCCTAAAATGAAGCCCATGATCCGGGCCACCCTTTTAATGGGCTTGGGTTGGGCTACGGCCTCTCTGGTTTTCACCGGGCTAAAGCTATCAAGCCAAACCAGGCCCAAAATAGGCCTCGGGCATTTTGGAGATCTATAGAAATATGGGACACACAAGTCCAGTGTCTCGTAATAATAAAATGATTTAGCTAATGGGGTCGGAGTCAGATGTTATGAGGCTCCAACAAGTGTCTTGATCCTTAATACGAAAGGGAAGAACGTGGTGTTGGATTCGGACCTGGGAACCTGTCTCTGGGAAAAACTGCATGATTCAATTTCTCATTGAAAGCTGGTTCTCGTTTTTGTATTTGTTTCTAATTACTTCTTTGGACTACCCTATATTATTTAATTAGTTTTTTGGTTTGTTATTTCATTTAATTAGTTTTCTCCCTTATTTATTTTTTCATAACTGTACTTCATCATCTTCTCGGTAAAAAATCTAAGTCTCTATCTGTATTTGTAGAGGAAGCGTTGATAGGACTGGAACATGCTTAATGATAAGTACTGTTTCGTATATGTAGCCCCTCAAAATAATGATAATGTATAGATAAAGAGCTTGAAATTGGGAGATAAACTTGTTGTAGATGCTTTAGCTATTGGATTTGGTCGACGAACACATCTAGAAATTAAGTATTATTTTCTTTCATGTGTGTTTTCATTTGTTTAATGTTTAGAAAGTGACTTACATTAGTTTATAATATAGTGGCTTTGATTCTTGATTTCAATGTTGATAATTATGATGTTGAGGAAGTTCAAAATAATTATTTGGAGTAGTACTAGATGTAATAAAACATCAGATATCTTATATGGAGTCACAGATAGCAGTCTTGACGAAACAGATTACATAGAGTTCTAGTAGAGACACCACACAGGAGAACCAAGTACAAATGCATCAGCTACTGATGAGGATGAAGATTTTGTATTAAATAATTATATACATATGTTATGTTTTTGTTTTAACTATGTAACAATTCTATTAGATAAGTTTATGAACTACTTTTCCTTTT
Organism: Sapria himalayana; assembly: GCA_029783825.1. NCBI lineage: Eukaryota > Viridiplantae > Streptophyta > Magnoliopsida > Malpighiales > Rafflesiaceae > Sapria > Sapria himalayana. The sequence goes on along the minus strand of JAREIK010007879.1, from coordinate 66,032 downwards.
TCTTAAATATAAAAAATTATCTATAGTAAATCTTTTTATTTAATTTAATATAAAAATTTAAAAATAGGAAATCAAATTTTTTGTAAAAAAAATTTTGAAAAAAGCTTTAGAATGAAAATAGCTAGGGAATTTTTCTTCACTAATTTTACTAGGGAATTATGTGTATATATTCAGTTAAAAAATATAAATTACTATTCTTAATCACGATCAAACTCTATCTATATATGTGTCTATCTGTTATCTATTTATTGATCTATATATATATATATATATATATATATATCTATTTTACTTTCTATATCTCTATATGTTTATTTGTCTATCTATCAATCTATGTAATTATCTTTTTGTTTATCTATCTAAATGGTTAACTTTTCTTGTGTTAATTTGTCTTTCAATAAATCTATCTATCTATATATATATTTGGATATAAATACATACATATATATATATATCAATTTGTATATTTATCTATTTGTATGTCTATCTATCTATTTGTCTATCTATCTTTCTATCTATCTGCCATCTAACTATCAATCTATCTGTCTATCTATCTATCTATCTATCTATCTTTTTGTTTATCTGTCTAACTATCTCCTTGTTTATCTATCAATTTATTAATCTATCAATCCATCTATCTATATATTTGTCTATCTATCTATCTATTTATCTATCTATTTATCTATATATCTATTTATCTATCTTTCTATTAGTTCTATCAGTCTATACATCAATGTTTCTATCATTATTTCTGTCTGTGTATCTATCTATATTTCTATCTTTATATTTTCCTAACAATCTATAAGTCTATCCCTTAATCTGTATATCTATCTATATCTCTACCTTTCTATCTGTATATCTGGTTATATGTCTAACTTTCTATTTGTTAAATTATCTATCTATTATGTATCGATTTGCCTATCTATCAATCTGTCAATCTATCTTTTTGTTTATCTTTCTATATGTTTATCTATCTTTTTGATTATTTTTCAAAGTAATTAACTTTCTTTCTTATTATTAGTCTATCTATCTCTCTCTATCTTTCTATCTATGTATTTGTATGTCTATCCTCTTGTTTATGTGTCTATCTATCTATCTATTTGTTTATCGATCTATATTGCTATCTATCTATATGTTAATCTGTGAATTTATATATCTATCTATCTGTATATATATCAATCTTTCTATCTAACTATTTGCATATTTTTCTATCTATTTGTCATCTATTTATCAATATATTAATCTACGTATTTGTCTATATGTCTATTTGTCTATCTATCTAATTCTATAACTCTATAATTATCTATTTATCAATTTATCTATCCATCTATCTATCAATCTATCTATCAAACTATCTAATTGCCTATTAGTCTATCACTCTAATTGTCTATCTGTCGATTTGTCTAACTATGTATGACTATATGTGTATATGTCTCTATATATATATATTTGTCTATTTGTCTCTCTATCTATTTATATATCTTATGTTTGTTTTTATGTCAATCTATTAATCATTGAATCTGTATTTTTATCTATATTTCTCTTTGTCTATCTTTCTATGTTACTATGTGTTTATGTATCTATCTGTCTATCTATCTATTGATCTATCTATCTATTGCTCTATATATCTATCTATCTTTTTTTCTATCAACCTATCTATATATCGGTCTATTTGTATATCTATATATATATATCAATATATCTATCTGTGTATCTATCTATCTATCTATCTAACTATCTGGCTATCTATCTATCTATCTATCTATCTATTTAACTTTCATTATGTGTATTTGTCTATATGAATAAATATCTTTCTACCAATCTATCCCGATATATATCTATCTAAATATATAGTTGTTTATCTATTTATCTATATATTTGTGTATATATCTATATATCTATATATCTATCTATATAGCTATCAATATTTTTATATGGATTTTTGTCCATCTATCTATCTATATGTTTATCTGGATATCTATATATTAATCTATTTGACTATCAATCTGTCTATTTATTTATCTGTCTATATGAAAATCTATCTATATACCTATCTATCTATTTGTCTATCTATGTATCTATATATCTATCTATCTATATATCTCCACATCTTTAGATTTACATAACTGTAATTCTATATCTCTTTCTATTTGTCTATCATATATATATATTAATCAATTTATCAATATATCTATCTATTTATCTATTTGTCAATTTATCTATCAATATATCTTTTTATCTATCTTTAAGTCTATCAGTCTATCTATCTATTAGAATATTTATCTATCTATCTATTTGTCTATCTATCTATATCTATCATTCTATATATCTATATATATGTCTATTATGCCTATCAATGTATATTTATATCTATCTATCTATATGTCAACCTATGTATCTATCTCTTTATTTTTATATCTATCTATCAATATAGCTATCTATCTATCTATCAATATGTCTATCTATCTATCTTAGTGTCTATCTATCTATCTATCTATCTATCTTTCTATTTTTATACTTGCATATCTATCTATGTATCTTTCTATCAATCAACAATCAATCTATCTGTCTATGTGTATATCTGGTTATCTGACTATCTAGCTATCTATCAATATGTTTATCTAACTATATATCTATCTATCTATTTGTATATCTTTTTATTTCTTTATTTATTGATCTATCTATTTATCAATCTATATATTTTCCTATCTACCTATATGTCTATCTTTCTATCTGCGTATCTCCCTATGGTCTATTTGTTCATCCATATATCTGTCTATCTATCTATCTATAAATCTTTCTATCTATCTATCTATTAATGTATGAATCTATCTATATATCTTTGTGTCTATCTGCCTATTTGTCTATTTATCTATTTCTATATGTGTCTATTTATTTATTTATCTATCTATCTATTTATCTATCTATCTGACTATCTGTCTATGTGTCTATTTGTCTATTTATCTAATTATTTATTCGTCAATTTGTCAATTAGTCTATAAGTGTATTTGTCTATTTGTGAATCTATCTATCAGTCTATGTATCTTTGTGTCTAAGTCTCTATCTGTCTTTCTATCTATGTATCTATTATTCTACGTGTCTATGTGTCTACATGTTTATCTATCTATCTATCTATCTTTTTATCTATCTATCTATCTATCTATCTGTCTATCCATCTTATAATCTATTTGTCTAACTAACTATCGATCTAATTATATATTTGTCTATCATTCTATCTATATATCTATATATCTATCCATCTATATTTTTATTTGTTTGTCTATCTATTTGGTTATCAATCTATCTGGCTAGTTCTTTACCTGTCTCTATGTCTATGTATCTATAAATCTATATATCTATCTATCTATTTATCTATGTAAGTATCTAACTATTTATCATTCTATCTATCTATCTATCATCTATCTATCTTACTATTTATCTATCAAACTATCTTTATTTCTATCTACCTAATATTCAATCTAGCTTTCTGTCTATTTAAATATCAATATATATATCTATCTATATTTTTATTTGACTATCTATCTATTATTTTAGATATCTAACTATCTAACTAGCTATCTATCTCTCTTTCTATCTATATGCACATATATATATATATATATATATATATATATATATATATATCTATTTATATATCTAACTATCTATGTATTTATATATCTAACTATCTATCTATCTATCTAACTATCTTTCTATTTATTTGTCTTTTATTTTATCTATCTATATATCTATGATTCTTTTTATTTATCTATCTGTCTGTCTGTCTATCTTTCTAAATTTCTATCTACTTATCTATCTATGTATCTTTCTATCTATTTATCTATTTATATGTCTATCTACAAATATGTCTATATTTAAATTTATCTATCTATCTATCTATTTGTCTATCTAGGTGTTTTTCTATTTATTAGTGTCACTGGATTATTATATATCTGTCTATTTGTATATCTATCAATGCATATATCTATTTATATTTCTATTTATAGATCTATTTATCTATAAATATTTATATCTATATTTCTATTTATAGGTCTAACTATCTATTTGTCTGTCTACCAATCTATCAGAGTATTTCTATATTAGTCTATATTTTTATATCTCTATCAATATATATAATTATATCTCTCTATGAATTTCTCTATCTATCTATTAATCTATCTAACTATTTTTCTATCTATGTATAAGTCCATTTGTTTATAAATCAATTTGTCTATCTATCTATCTATGTATCTTTTTGTTTATCTACCTATCTATCTATGTCTCAATTTGTCTATATTGTTATTTTCTTATTTTTCTATCTTCATCTATCTATTATTTCTCATTCTTTCAATCTATTTATCTATCTTTCTTTCTAACTATATATCTATCTTTCTTTCTTTCTATCAGTCTATCAATTTATCAATTTATTTATCTATTTACCTATCTATCTATCTAAATGTCTATCTATCTGTATGTCAATTTGGTCATATATCTATTTGTCTATGTGCCTATTTGTCTAAATGACTATTTATTTATCTGTCTATCAGTCTATGTATCTAAGTATCTATCTATCTAACTATTAATTTGTCTATCTATTTATTTATGCATCTATCTATCTGTCTGTTTGCCTTTCTATATATCAATATGTCTATCTATTTATATATTGTTTTTCAGTCTATTTGCTTATCTAATTATCTATGAATGTGTCTATCTATCTATCTAACTAGATATCTATCTATTTATATATCTATATCTATAACTATCTACCTATCTACCATCTAATTGTCAATTTGTCTATCTATCTATCTATCTATCTATATGTCTATCTCATTATTTATCTATCTATATGTCTATCTCATTATTTATCTATCTATCTATTTTATTATTTAATAGTTTATCGGTCAAACTTTATATTTTTCTATTTATCTATTTTACTAGCTATTTATCAATATATCTATCTGTCTATCTATCTATATATTTGTTTATCTACATATTTGTCTATCTATCTAATTGTTTATCTATCTTTTTTGTTTATCAGTTTATCTATATATCTATTTTTCTACGTGTCTAGATATCTATCTATCAATTTATCTATATATCTCTGAATATATCTATTATTCTATCGTTATGTCTATCTATCTATCAATATATTTATATATCTATTTATCACTCTATCTGTCTATCTACCTATCTATCAGTCTATCAATCTATATATATTTCTAATTTTCTATCTATCTATCTATCTATCTATATAGTTATGTATATATTGGTTGATCTATCTTTCTGTCTATCTTTATATCTACTATCTATTGATATATATATATATATATATATATTTGTCTATATATTTGTCTATTTGCCTATCTATCTGTTATCTTTCTATCTGTTTATCTATCTATCTAGTTATTTACTATCTATTTATCTATATATTTATCTGTCTAGTTGTCAATATATCTATTTGTATATGTGTATATTTATTTATTTATTTATTTATCTATCGATCTTTCTATATATTTATCTATCTATCTATTTCTCTATATGTTTATGTGTTTATATGTCTATTTATCTATTTGTAAATTTGCCTATATATCTTTAGTCTATAATTGTATTTGTCTATCTATGAATCTATCTATTAGTCTATGCATCTTAGTGTTTATATATATATATATATATATATATATATATATATATATATATATATATATATATATATATCTATATATCTATTTGTCTATGTGTCTACATGTCTATCTATCTATATTTCAATCTTTCTATTTGTCTATCTATATAACTATTTATATGTCTATCTGTCTATGTGTCTATCTCTCTAGCTATCTATTAGGTTATCAGTCTATTTATTTTTCTATTTATCTATCTATTTATCTTTTTATTTGTATGTCTGTTTATTTGTCTATCTATCTATTTATATATCTATCTATATGAACCTTTCTCAATCCATCTATTAATCTATTTATCTATCTGTCTATATATCTATCTATGTTTTTGTTTATTTATCTAAATATTTATATGTATATATTTTTATCTATGTAACTATTTAATTATCTATATTTATATCAATCTGTTTGTCTAACTATATAACTATCTTTTTTTATATCTATCTATCTGTTAATTTATCTCTTGGTTAAACTATCTAACTTCCTTTTAATCTATCTATTGATTTGTATATATGTGTATCTATCTATCTGTCTATCTGTGTATCTATCTATTTGTCTGTCTATCTATTTGTCTATCTATCTTTGTGTCTAAATATTTCTGTGTCAATCTATTTATATGTCTTTCTATCTATCTGACTATTTGTCTATCAATATTTATTTCTATCTATGTATCTATTTATCGATATATCTATGCATCAATATATCTATTTATCAGGTCATCTGTCTATCTATAAATTTGCCTATCTATCTGTCTGTCTATCTCTTTGTCAAATTTATCTATTTTCTATTTGTCTATTTTACTATCTATATTTCTATCTTTATATCTATCAATCTATTTATCTATCTATCTGTCTATCTATCTATCTATTTGAATATGTATCTATCTATCTGTCTATTTATATGTATATATGTCTATCTATCTATATGTCTATGATTTAATATATCAATATATATATATATATATATATATATCTATCTATCTATTTTTCTATATAACTATCTAACTATCTATCCATTTGTCTACCTTTCAATCTATATATCTTTCTATCTATCTATTTGTCTAACTATCTAACTTTCTTTCAGTCTGTCAGTATGTCAGTCTGTCAGTCTATCTATCAATCTATTTATTTGTTTATTTAACTATTTTTATATTAATATGTCCTTATCTATCTATCTATCAATCTACCTACCTACCTATGTGTCTATCTATCTATATTTATCTATCTTTATTTCTATCTATCTACCTATCTATCTATATATCTAACAATCTAACTATCTAACTATCTTACTATCTTACTATCTTACTATATATCTATCTTTCTTCCTATCTATGTATCTATCTATATATCTATCTAACTATCTAACTTTCTTTTAGTATATCAGTATATCAGTCTATCAGTGTATCTGTCTATTTGCCTATCTAACTATTTGTCTATCTATCTTTGTAATTATTTATCTATCTGTATATCTACCTATCTTCCTATGTACTTATCTGTCAATCTATCGTTCTATATATTTGCTTATCTATCTATCTGTCTATCTGACTATTTATCTATAATTCGATCTATTTGACTTTCTATCAATTGATCAATCAATCTTTCTATAAGTTTTTCAGTCTATCTCTCTATTTGTCTATATATCTATCTATCTATCATTCTTTCTTTCTTTCATTCTATATATCTATCTATACGTTTATCTATCTATTTCTCTATCTTTCATTCTATATGTCTATCTATATATCTTTCTTACTTTCTTTATTTCTATATGTCTATCAACCTTTATATCTCTATATCTTTCTATATGTATATCTATCTATCTGTCTATATACATATCTTTTATCTATCTATCTCTATTTCTATCTATCTTTGTGTATATCTGTTTAAATGGCTATGTGGATATTTATATACATGTCTATATGTATATCTATTTATATCTCTATTTGTAGATCTATTTATCTAACAATATTTATAACTATATATCTATTTATATGTCTATCTATCTATTTATCTATCTATTTAAGTATTTCTCTTAGTCTATTTTTAATTTTTCTATCTATATTTTTGTCCATTTCTCTGTGTCCATCTATCTATCTCTATATCTATGTATCTATATAACTATAAATTGTATATCTGTGTATCAGTCTATGTGTCTATCTATCTATCACTATCTCTATTTGTCTATTGCTCTATTTATCAATCTGTTTATCTCTATCACTCTATAATTTATCAATCTGTTAATCTATCTATCATTCTTTCTAACTATACATCTATCTGTCTATTTTTCTATTTTCTATCTGTCGAACTATCTATATGTCTATTTGTATATCTGTTAATCATTCTATCTATATAATTATCACTTTGTATGTATATATATATATCTAACAATTTGTCGATCCATATATCTATAATTTTGTGTATCTATTTATCTTTCCATCTATCTATCTATCTATCTATTTATCTATATATTTATCTATCTATCTATTTGATTATCTATGTATCTTTCTATCTGTCTATCTATCTATATGTGTGTATATATATATATATATATATCTATATATATCTATATATATATCTATTTATATATTTGTCTATCTTTTAATCAATTTGTCAATCTATCTATTTTTTAAAGGTTTATTTTATTAAAATCATACCTTCTCTTTTGGCGGAGGAATACCATTTTTACAAGCTATTAAACTACCCTTTGCCCCCTTACACCCTTTTAAATTTCAAAAAAGATCACTAAGTTCTACCATTCTATGCACACTTTATAGAAGCATGAAAGATAATCTCTTCATCTTTTAAAAGCTGGTTTGTTTTGGTATTTTCTACTTTTTTGCCCAAGTCTTTTAGATGCTAATTTGTTCTATTTTTCTAAAGAAGGAAGACACATTTTCTGCTCTTCTTCTCTCCCCTACTCTGTGTCCTTATGCTTCCTGCTCATAGCCTTTTCCTTCTCACATTTCAGCAACTCTTTAATCATTCTCCTTAGTAGCATGTAACCTGCAACGAATACAAAACAAAACACCAGAAACCAGCTATCTCTTACCTTCTACCTTACCGTACTGCTGCCTTTCCCTAGCCTACTCCGTACTCCATTTTAAAGCATGCTTCAGACTCAACTTGCACATAACCTACAGACTGCTTAACCTCTACCACTACTAATCCATATATAAGAAATTACAGACCTTTCCTTCATCCCAAAATATACATTCTTTTAAAACATAAACTAACATAAATACAAATATCACTTCACAACTTTTCCAGCTTCCTTTCTCATCCGTAATTCTGTCCGTGGCTACCTGCAAATCAAAAAAATACAAACATCTACACAGCACATCACAATCATTACCTTTCCCGGGCAGCCTATCTCTTGCCATTGTTGTCTCTTTTCTGATATACAAGCTGTATTCCTGTAGGATAAGGACAAAAAAAGCACAAACAATATATATTCTGTTATCCCCTTTGACCTGTGCCCAATTGCCTCTCCGGATTCCTACATATCCTAACATATGGATAAGCCATTTTATCCAGCTTAGCCATTCCAACGAATTTGTTGGGAATATCATTCCCATTAAATTCTTGTGTACCCCTATGTATACCCTCTTTTGCCAGCTTGTCTGCTAATGCGTTAACCATCCTATAAATATGTGTGATTGTGGCTTCCAGCTCTTCCATTAAGTCTCATATATTTTCTGTATCTACGTCATATTTCCACATTTGCAATCTTTTTGAGGCAAGCCCCTCTAGTAGCTTTGAATCCACCTGAATTTGTATCTTCTTGAGATTTAGACTTTTACAAATCTGAAGTCCCCTAAACAAGGCTTGTATTTCAGACTGTAAGGCTGAATTAGAATTATTTTTCATAGTAAATGCTTTTATAATCTTACCTTGTGCATCCCTGATCACTCCTCCTCCACCCGCTATTCCCATATCCCTATTAAAGCTACCGTCTGTGTTAAGAGCAAAGGTTTGTTTGGTGGTTTAGTCCAAGAAACTCTTTTTAGACCCGACCATCCCTCTTTTTTAATACTTAGCCCCAATTTAATTATTAGATTTTTAGATATATTATTGTTATCAGTTTTGATAGGCTTTAGAGCAGAAATAATTGTGATTTCCTTCTTTATATCCTTCAGAATTTCTTCTGAATTCATTTGTATTCCTTCAAACCTACTTTTATTCCTATCTTTCCATATACACCAAATGATTACGGAGGGAATATTGTTCCTAAACTAGACTTGAATCTGGCTTTTAGGTTTTTCCTTGTTCCAGTTTATCAATCTATTCTCCAGTTTATCATTTAGCTGTCCCCCTGTATTATCAAGCTGATTCCATATCTCCCCCGCTATTTTCCAATTCGAAAAAAGATGATCAGTGCTTTCTATTTCTGAGTGACAACATTCGCATCTAGAGACCAGCTTTATGCCTTTCCTCTGTATATTAAAGTCCACTGGTGTGGCTTCTATGAGTATTCTCAACATTAATGTTTTCATTTTCTGTGGAGCATCACTTTTCCAAAAGACTTTAAATATCGGTCTATGCCTGTGCTTTTTTCTTAATATGTTTTTTGCTGATTTAAGGGTGAAATTTCCTTTTACGGTTAACATCCATTTCCATGTGCTTTTATTTAATCTAGAATGAGCTTCAACTATCTCTTTTTGCTTTATCATCAATTTCCAGGCTTTAGACGCTTTTTTTGAAACTTTCAATTGCTTATTTTCCCATCCATACTTGAGATGCATAAATTTTTTTCCCACAAGCTATTGTTTTCTTTCAATCTCCACCAGCTTTTGCAGGCCCATGCCTTAGCCATTTCATCAAGGCTAGTAAAGCCTAGACCTGCTTCCTCCTTGGGAAAGCATAAATCCTCCCACTTTCGCCAATGTAATTTTGGCTTACCTTCTCTCTTACCCCATAAGAAATCAGCCATATCCTTTTCCAGTTTCTTTATGATCTTTTTTAAAGGATGCATAAAAGTTAAAATATGAGCCAGTGAACCCTGTAATACATGTGTAATTAATATAATTCTACCTCCCATGCTTAAGAGATCTTCCTTCCATCCCGCTATTTTTCCTTTCATTCTTGCAACTTGATAATTTAAATCTATCTAATTATCTGTATATATATCTATCTATCTTTCTATCTATCTATTTATCTATATATAAATCTATCTATCTTTCTATCTATCTATTTATCTATCAATCTATCAATCTATCAATCAATTTATTTGTCTATCTCTCTCTCAATATATCTGTATATCAATCAATTTATCTATCTAACTATCAATCTATCTTTGTCTATGTGTATCAATCTATCTATCAATTTGTCATTAATCTATCTAAAAATTTATTTTTAATATGTCTATCAAGTTATATATCAAACTATCTATTAATCTCTCTATTAAATAATCAATCAATCTGTCTGTTGATCTATTTATCGGTATATCTGTATGTTTATCTATCCATCTAACTATATATTTTTATATTTGTAAATCTTTTTATTTATCAATCTGTCTATATATACGTCTATCTTTACATATATCTATCTATCCATCAATATATCTTTCTTTATATCTATCTGTCTAACTATCTATGTATCTATCTATATATCTATATGTCTAACTATCTATAAATCTAGCTGTATAACTATCTTTCAATCTAGTTTTCTAACTATTTGTAAATCTACCTGTCTATCTAACTATATGTATGTCTATCTGTCTATATATCTATCTATCTAACTAATTTTCTAACTATCTGTCTATCTATCTATCTACCTATCTGACTTTCTATTTGTTTATCTATCTATCTATCTATCTATTTGTATATTGATCTATATATATATTTGTCTATCTTACTGTCTATTAATCTATTTAACTAAATATCTATCTATCTGTCTGTCTGTCTTTCTATCTATCTAACTAACTAACTATCTATCTATCTATCTATCTTTCTTTCTATCTTTCTTTCTATCTTTCTTTCTATCTTTCAATCTGTCTATCTATCTATTTGTTTATCTATTTATTAATATATAAATATATATATATATATGTGTGTGTGTGTGTGTGTGTGTGTGTGTCTAGTTATCTATCAATCTCTCTATCTATCTATTTATTTGTCTATCTATATGTCTTTCTATATGTCTATCTATATGTCTATATATATATATATATATATCTATCTATCAATATATCTATCTGACTATCAATCAATCTATCTATCCACATATCTATCCATTTATTTATCTGGATATCTATCTATATATCAATCAATCAATCTAATAATGTGTTTATCTATGTATCTAACTATTTGTTTATCTATATATATATATATATATATATCTTTCTATATATCTATCTATCTATTTATAAGTCTTTCTATCTATCTAACTATTTGTCTATCTATCTATATTTTTGTTTATATATATATATATATATATATATATCTATCTATCTATCTACCTATCTATATTTAAATCTATCTGTCTGTCTATTTAATTATATATCTATCTATCAATCTATCCGTCTATTTGTCTATCTATCTATTTGTTTATCTATCAATCTTTCTATATGTCTGTCTATTTGTCTATCTATCTATCTATTGAACTATCTGTCTGTCTATCTTCCTATCTATTTATCTCTATGTGTGACTATATATTTTCTATCTATCTAACTGTGTGTCTATATATTTGTCTGTCTATATGGCTGTCTATTTATCTATCTATCTGTTTGTCTATCTATATATCTATCTGTCTGTCTATCTATCAATGGGACTATCTATTCATCAATCTATCTGCCAATATATCTTTATATGTGTTTATCTATTTGTCTATCTATTTGTCTATTTCTATATCTCCTATTTATCTATCTATCTATTTTCCTATCGATTAATCTATATATGTATCTATCTATCTATTTTCTATATATATATATATATATATATATATATATATCTATCTACTGATTTGTGTATCATTACAATAAAAATCCCATTTATCTAGGGACAATTCCCTAGCAAAATTGGCATTTTCCATCGCTGAAAAGGATATAGCGACGGATTACCGATGAATCGATTCCCTATCTAAAGTGCTTCTTGCTAAAATTTAGCGACGGAAATTGTCCCTAGCTAAATATTTAGCGACGGAAAAATCTTTTGCTAAAAAAGATAGATTCCCTAGCTAAATTAGCAAGGTAAATGAAAATTTCCATCACTAAATGAAAATAATGATGGATTATTCCCTAGCTAAAGTGCTGGTCTATAAATTTTAGCGACAGATATAGTCCCTAGCTAAATAAACGCGACGGAAAATCCGTCGCTAATAATTTTATATTTCCCTAGCTAAATTAGCAAGGTATTTTTCCCTTGCTAATTTAGCAAGGGATTTTACCCTAGCTAATTTACTTTCAAAAATAATTTCAGAATTTAATTTATTTAAAAATTTTTTAATTAAATAATATAATATTTTTATATCAAATTGAATAAAAATTGAAACTATAAATAATTTATAATAAACAAATAATAAAATCATTTAATATTGTATTTAATTCAATATTTTACATAATTGAAACAAAAAAATAACAAAATTTAATTTTATCTTATTCATCAATATATCTACCGACAGTGCATAAAGTATAATATATCCATTCATTGACTTTGCTTTCTCTCCCTCTCCTCCTCACATCATTATTTTTCTACGACGACAAAGTTGTCCGAGTTACGATACGTAATGTCTAGTGAAAATTTTTATAACTTATAAAAGTTTGGTATGAGGAACGATGCGATATCATATCTGTAAGAAATTTAAACCACTCGGTCAAATTAAAGAAAAGTTATGTTTTGATACATATATAATCCTGCAGTATATATGTAAATATATACTAGCATTTCACTCTTACATATATTACTACAGTATATGTACATAAAAACATCAGTATTATGTGTACATATAAACTGAGTACAAATATACTCAGTATATATGTACATAAAATTCTGCAATATATTATGTATGTATATACTATCTTTATTCGTATGTATATACCTCATTTGGTGCTGTTTCTACTACTCTTGCTACCGCTCATATTGCTGCTACCATTGCGACTGTCACTGCCAATACCACTACTATTGTCGACGTTGCCACCATTGCCTCTACTGTCGCAGATGCCACCGCTGCTGCTACCACTGCTGCCGCTGCTACTCCTGCTAGATGCTACCACTGCTATCCACTATTGGGTTTGTCACCACTGACCCTGCTTATGGTGCTACTATTGTAGCCGCAGCTGCAGATGCCGCTGATGCCTCCCCTACTACCGCCGCTGTCGTTGATGCCACCGCCACTGCTGATGCTGCCGCTATTGTCGCTGCTTCTGGTGCTGCCGATGCTGCTACTGCCGCTGCTTTCGGTACTGTCACTGCTTATGGCATAGCCGCTCCTGCAACCACTACCGCTGCCTCTGATGTCGCCGCTCCCATCGTTGCCACTCCCGCCGCTGCCGCTCCTACCGCTGCCCTCCCACCGCTACCGCCGCCGCCACTATTGTTCCCATTGCTACTGCCACCACCACTACTGCCACTGCCACCACTTCCACTGCTACCGCCACTGCCGTTGCTACTATTGCTGATGATCATAGGTTTTTAGATACCTTTAATAGGCTAAAACTCCACCTTAAAAATTTGGAGCCACAAAAACATTTTCACATATATCTAAAAATAGTTATTATAGACATAAACAAACACAAATTAAAGTTGATTGTCATACAGCTTAAACTAAAATTTAATTAAATAATTTAATATTTTTATATTAAATTTAATAAAAACAGGAACTATAAATGAAAATTTTAAATTCAACAAAAAAAATTTATTTATTAACTTATTCTAATACAATATTTTAAATAACTAAACAAAAAAATAACAAAAATTAGATTACATCTTAATAATCAATGTATCTACTGATTATGCATAAGTATAATTAATCAATGCATTAACATTGCTTTCTCTCCCTCTGCTCATCCGATCACCAACTTTCCGCTGTAAAAAAGCTATCAGAGTCACGATGCTTCATGTCTGTTAAAAAATCACTTCACTTATACAAGCTTCGTCTGGGAAACAATGCGGTACCAAATCTGTAAGAAATTTAAACTAATAAATCAAATCAAAATAAATTAAAAAAAATTATGTTTTGATTACTATATATTATTGCAGTAAATATGTGCATATATACTAGCATTTCACTCGTACATAAATTACTATAGTATTTGTACATATAAATTGTAGTATTATGCGTACATATATACAGAGTACATATATACTTAGTATATATGTACATAAAATACTACAGAATTATATGTATGTATATACTGACTATTATGTACGTATATACTACATATGTTGCCGTTCCTACTGCTCCTGCTATCGCTGCCACCCCTGCCACTGCAACTACCATTGCCAATGGCACTACTGCAGTCACCGCTGCTTCTACTGCCACGGCTGCCACCAATGCTGCCGATGTCGCCGCCTCTACTGTCACAGCTACGGCTGCTGGCCATTGCAGCAGCTGCCATCGCTGCCCCCCTGTCGGTGCTGCCACTGCATGCCACTGCCAAAATATTTTTACTATAATGGAAAAAATATTTAAAAGGCTATGAAGCCATTTTCTTGTTGTCATGCTGCAAATGGATGATTGACCCAATTTTGATTAATGAAAGTTACATGCAATATAAAATGACATAATAATAACATTTCATCCCCATAAGTCATAAGAAAAATGAAGGACTGATATGCACATTTTAGTTCATTGCCAAAGGAGCTTTTTGAAATCGAGGAGCACCAACTTGATCAGAGAAGAGCCGTAGCTCTGATTTAGTTTTCAAGTTGAAACTTGTAGATGAATCATTTTCACAATCAAACAATCTATTTTGTTTCACATCAGCAAGGTGCACATCAATTGCTCTCAATAATTTTTTCCTAGAAGAAAAAAAAAGATAACACTGAAGCTTAAGATTGAATCAATGAACATATACATACACTTTTCAAGTTATTTAATGTGTGGAAGATCACAGCCTCGGATGTCACCGCTCCCACCACTACAGCTCCCGCCGCCGCCGCTCCCACCGCCACTGTAGTCCCCATTGCTACTGCCTCCACCACTACCACCACTGCCACCATTTCTACTGATGTCGTCGCTACTTTTGCTGCTGATAATATGTTTTTACATACCTTTAATAGGCTAAAACTCTACCCAAAAAATTCGGAGCCACAAAAAGAATTTCACAGATATATAAAAATAGTTATTATAGACATGAACAAACACAAATTAAAGTTGATTGTCATACAGCTTAAACTAAAATTTAATTAAATAATTTTAATATTTTTATATTATATTTAATAAAAACTAGAACTATAAATGAAAATTTTAAATTCAACAAAAAAAAATTATTTAATAACTTATTCTAATACAATATTTTAAATAACCAAACAAAAAAATAATAAAAATTATATTACATCTTATTAATCAATGTATCTGCCAATTGTGCATAAAGTATAATCTATCAATGCATTAACGTTGCTTTCTCTCCATATACTCATCTGATCACCATCTTTCCACTGTGAAAAAGCTGTCCGAGTCACGATGCTTCATGCATGTTAAAAAATCTCTTCACTTATACAAGCTTCGTATGGGAAACAATATGGTACCAAATCTGTAAGAAATTTAAACCACTAAATCAAATCAAAATAAATTAAAAAAAACTATGTTTTGATTAATATATATTACCGCAGTAAATATGTACATATATACTAGCATTTCACACGTACATATATTACTAATGTATATGTACATATAAATTGTAGTATTATGCGTACATATATATAGAGTACATATATACTTAGTATATATGTGCATAAAATACTACAGAATTATATGTATGTATATACTGACTATATACGTACGTATATACTGCATATGTTGCCATTCCTACTGCTCAGCTGTCGCTGCCACCCCTGCCACTGCCACTACCATTGCCAATGGCACTACTGCAGCCACCGCTGCTTCTGCTGCCGTGGCTGCCACCAATGCTGCTGATGCCGCCACCTCTACTGTCACAGCTATGGCTGCTGGCCACTGTAGCGGCTGCCATCGCTGCCCCCCCCTGTCGGTGCTGCCACTGCATGCCAATGCCGGAATATTTTTCCTATAATGGAAAAAATATTTAAAAGGCTATGAAGCCATTTTCTTGTTGTCATGCTGCAAATCGATGATTGACCCAATTTTGATTAAAGAAAGTTACATGCAATATAAAATGACATAATAAAAACATTTTCTCCAATAAGTCATAAGAAAAATGGACTGACATCCACATTTTAGTTCATTGCCAAGAAAGCTTTTTGCAATCAAGGAGCACCAACTTGATCAGAGAAGAGCCGTAGCTCTGATTTAGTTTTCAAGTTGAAACTAGCAGATGATGCATTTTCATAATCAAACAACCTATATTGTTTCACATCAGCAAGGTGCTATTCAATTGCTCTCAATAGAGATTTCCTAGAAGAAAAAAAAGATAACACTGAAGCTTAAGATTGAATCAATGAACATATACATACACATTTCAAGTTATTTAATGTGTGGAAGAACATAGCTTCCAGCTATCCGCTATGAACTTAGGATAGTTTTAGATCTAGGTAATCCTGTTCGTGTAGAAGCCATTTCCATATTGAACTAGACATTTGCGTTGAACTAGCTTTGTGCACAAATAGAGAAAACAACTAAAATGGACTCATCTTAGAGTTATATCTATTGTTTTTAGTCCTCGAACAATTGCTACAATTAGTAATAGTCAATTCTAAAATATTTTTTTTTCAACATTTTGGTTATTCATGGTTGCAGAATATATTTCAATTGCATGTTTAAACATACAACACCCACTCCAACGTCCAGTATTTTCTTTCTTAGAGTTGGTGTTTGTGCATCTGAATATGCATTAAAAAGGTACTATTAGGTTGACAAAAAATTGTTTTTGTTCATGAGTAAGCATCGAAGTCTTCTAGAATATGACTGATTGCTTTGTAAAGACTGATAATTCTAGACTTCACTCCCTCCAAGTTGAGTTGTAGCAGTATTGCCTGGTTGAGTTTCTCCGTGGCAGCATCTTGCTGGAGGTTTTGCTGCTGCTACTCTGGCAAGCCAACTTTCATTATGTGAGTTGTTGTGCCTACTATAAAATGAATGAAAATGTAATGCATGTGGTATTTACATTCAATTTTGTAGATAATATAATACATTAACGAAGGTGAAGCGCGTAAGAAGCTTGCATGAACTCACCAGCTTGATTCTCGATTCCCACTTTGGTCCCGCAATGTAGTGCTCCGAAAATTAGAATTATTTTTTTGATATAATTTTGATATACTTTTGATCAAGGAAACACTATAAAAAAACCATTTGTTTCTAAAGAAGCATTTAATGATTGAGTGTAGAAACTCCATAGATAATCTCAATCAATTCTGTCATGATTAATGCCATATGAGTCATGTGGCCAAAAACCTAGTTGGTCAATACTAGTTTGGAAGAAATGAACTGAGAGAGAGAGAGAGAGAGAAAGACCTGTATAAATGAGAGTGAGGCGGCCGAGTAATTCCCTAGCATTTGTGCTAAAACTGTCCATGGCTACCATCCTGGCTCCCTGTTCACTGCAGGCAATCTCAAGCACTACGTTGATGGTTGAACAAGACATGGAATGAAAAAAACACATAATAATAATTGTTTTTTGTGGGAGAGGAATTCTATGGCATAATTGATCTATTTTGGAGAGTGAGGTTATGTTGGGGACCGATACACGTATAGAAATAATCTAGTTGAGAAGATAGACAATATTTATGTGGTTCGGCAATAGCCTACGTCCACCGGATCTGCTGTTTTACTTCTTGAGAGAAAAAAAAACCTTACAAATGGACTCACTATTTCGTCTCTATTCTCTCTCTCTTTTCTACACTTCTGCACACACAAATTTTCTTCTCTTCTGAGTATTTTTTCTCCTCATTACAACCCTTACATTTATAGTAAAAAAGGGAAGACAAAAGTCTTCTTTGTTGACTATAATCACCCACCATTGTTGAACAATGGAGGGGGGTGGTTGAAAGTTGGTGGTGCAAGTCGTCTTTGTTGACTATAATCACCCACCATTATTGAATTTGTCTTCAATCATAACAATCTCCCACTTGAAGACAAATGAGTCCACATGTCTTGAAACAAATGTCACAGCAACTCCAAGTTGTGCTTTTAAGTACGGAGTCCAACTGAAGTTGCACACAACTTCAGTTTGTCAGTAGTAACTATTTTTGTGAACATGTCTGCTGGGTTTTTTGTTCCTCGAATATTCTCAAGCATCATCTGTCCACTATCAAGAAGAGATCGAATAAAATGATATCACAACTGTATGTGTTTTTTTCTTGAATGAAAGGCTGGATTCTTTGCAAGAAAAATAGCACTCTGACTATCACTGTGCAGAATGCCTTTTTCATGCTTCTTTCCTAATTCTTCCAAGAATGACTGCAACCAAACCATTTCCTTTCCTGTTTCGGTTATAGCAACGTATTCGGCTTCTGTAGTTGAGAGAGCAACAATCTTCTGCAACTTAGAAGCCCACTATACAGTTGTGCCACCTAGCGTATACACAAATCCAGTAGTACTTTTCCTGCTATCAATGTCACCTGCTAAATCAGCATCTACATATCCCTGTAGCTTTAAACTTGCTTTTGTAAAGCATAGTGACGTATCTGAAGAGCCTTGTAGATACCTTAAAATCCACTTAACTACTTTCCAATGTTGCTTTCCTGGATTACTCATGTATCTGCTCACAGCTCCCACCGCTTGTGCAATATTTGGTCTTGTACAGACCATGGCGTACATGAGACTACCAATAGCATATGCATAGGGTATCTTCTCCATATATTCATGCTCTTCTTTCATCTTTGGTGACTGCTCCTTAGTTAGTCGGAAATGATTAGCCAAGGGTGTGCTCACTGATTTTGCCCCGTCCATGTTGAACCTACTGAGCACCTTCTTCACATATTCTTCTTGTGAAAGTTTGAGAGTACCATTAGTCATGTTTCTAATGATTCTCATACCAAGGATTTGATTCGCAGCTCCCAAATCCTTCATCTCAAATTGTTTTGACAACTGCTTCTTCAGTTTGTTTATCTCCTCGATGCTAGACCCTACAACGAGCATATCATCCACATATAATAGTAGGATAATATAAGAGTTGTCAATATTCTTCATGTAACAACAATGGTCTGCCTGCAATCTTGTGAATCCTTCAATACACATGAAGTTGTCAAACTTTCTGTACCATTGTCGCTGAGCTTGTTTTAGGCCATACAAGCTCTTCTTCAATTTGCAAACTAGATTCTCTTTTCCTTTTACTGAGAATCCTTATGGCTGGTGCATATAGATATCTTCCTCCAAATCACCATGAAGGAATGCAGTCTTTACATCTAACTGCTCAAGATGTAAATTCTCTGCAACCAAAATTGCCAACACTAGCCTGATTGTGGTCAACTTTACAACTGGAGAAAAAATATCGGCGTAGTCAACACCCTTTTTCTGTTGAACCCCCTTCATGACCATTCTGGCTTTGTAGCGCTTGCTACCATTGTGTTCTTCATTAATTCTGTACACCCATTTGTTTTGTAAAGCCTTCTTGCCTTTTGGAAGCTCAGTCAGCTCCCATGTTTGATTTGACCTTAGTGAGTCCATCTCATATTGCATGGCTTTCTCCCACTTGATCGAATCTTCAATTTGCAAAGTTTCATCATAGCTTTCTGGTTCACCATTATCTGTCAATAGAATGTAGTGTAGAGATGGTGAGAACCGCTACGGTGGCCTGATTGTCCTTGAAGATCTTCGAACAGTGGTAGTTGGTGTACTTTGTTCGATATGTGGATCATCATTCTCTTGATCCTAGATTTGATCAGTGTTGACTCGAGTAACATCAAAGTCAACTACTTCGATCTTCTTTGGCTGCTCCTCAGGTTCAGCTTTTGACCTACCTTTGTACAGAACCTGTTCATTGAATATCACATTTCTACTTCTGATGATTTTGCGATTTTTATCATCCCAAAATCGATAGCCAAATTCTTCATCTCCATAGCCAATGAAGAAACACTTTTTAGATTTAGCTTCTAACTTATTACAATTAGTAGAATCAATGTGAACATATGATACACAGCCAAAGACTTTTAAATGGGAAAGATTTACCTTCTTTCCACTCCAGACTTCTTCTAGTAGATCGAACTTCAGAGGAACTGACGGTCCCCTGTTAATCAGATAGGCAGCAATATTAACTGCATCAGCCCAAAAGCATTCAGGCAATCCTGAATTCAACCACATGCTTCTGGCACGTTCGTTGAGAGTTCTGTTCATGCGTTCAGCTACGCCATTCTGTTGCGGTGCCCCGGGAATAGTCTTCTTAAATCTAAACCCATTTGCAGCATAGAATTCTTTGAACCCTCCGTCAATGTATTCTCCGCCATTGTCTGACCTCAGACATTTCAACTTCAAGCCAGTTTCATTTTCAACCGTGGCTCTCCACTTCTTGAAAGTGTCAAATGTATCGGATTTATTTTTCAAAAAATAAACCCATAATTTTTTGCTGGAGTCATCAATGAAGGTAATATAATATCTTGATCCTCCAAGAGAGGCGACTGGGGAAGGTCCCCACAAATCTGTGTGCACTAACTCCAACTTAGTAACCTTTGGAGTTTTTCCGCTTTTTAGGAAACTAACCTTTTTCTGTTTCCCGAAAATGCATCCTTCACACATGTTGAAATCGATTGATTCAAACTTTGGTAGCTTACCCTTGGATAAGAGTACCTTCATTCCTTTCTCGCTCATGTGACCAAGTCTTTGATGCCACAAGTTTGCATTTGCATCAGTAATTGCAATAGTATCTTGTACGCTTGAAGTCATGTAGAGAGTACCTGTTTTCGTGCCTCGAGCTACTACCATAGCTCCTTTGGTCACTTTCCATGTACTGTCGGTAAATAATACCGAATGCCCATCAGGATCGAGTTGTCCTACAGAAATTAAGTTCCTCATGAGCTTAGGAACGTGTCTCACCTTCTGTAGCAACCATGCACTTCTATTGGGCAGATGTATTCGAATGTCTCCCATACCTTCTATATCCAATGCTTCTCCGTCTGCTAAGTACACCTTCCCGAAATCACCAGTGACATAATTCTACATGATTTCTCGGTGTGCTGTAGCGTGAAAAGAGGCTCCTGAATCCAACACCCAAGATTCTATTTGGCTGTCGACTGAAAGGAGCATAGCATCTTGGAGATTCTCTATTGTAGCATTGGCGGAGTCATGTACGTTCTTCTTCTTTGCTTCTTTACATTGGTTTTTGAAGTGGCCAATCTTGCCACAATTCCAGCACTCTACAGGTTTTCGGGGCCTTAATTTACTTCCGCCTCTTAGAGACTTTGACCTGTCCTGATTTGAGCTTCTATTTGCAGCTCTACCTCTCATCTCGAGATTTTAGGTGGAACTGAAAGTTGATGGTTCGCTTGCATCCCTTCTGCGAACTTCCTCGCTTAGTATATGGTCTCGAATATCTTGATACTTCATTTTGGTTTTGCCATAAGAATTGCTAACAGCTGTTCTCATGGCCTCCCAACTTTTTGGCAATTAAGCCAAAGCTATCAACGCACGTACTTCATCATCAAATTCAATTCCGACTGAGGCTAGTTGATTGATGATGGTGTTGAACTCGTTGAGGTGTTGAATGACTCGAGTTCCTTCTACCATTCTCAAATAGAACTGCTTGTACATCAAATGCACTTTATTGTTGGCTGATGGCTGCTCGTACATATTTGATAGAGCTCTCATCAGATCTGCTATGGTTTTCTCCTTCCCCACATTATGCGCAACTGATCTGGACAATGTGAGTCGAATGACTCCCAACACCTGTCTATCAAGAAGATTCCAATCTTCATCTTTCATATCAGCTGGCTTCGTTCCTGAGAGTGAAAAATGCAGTTTGTTCCCATAGAGATAATCTTCTATCTGCATTCTCCAGTAGGCAAAATCTATGCCGTCAAATTTCTCAATACCAGCAATTTTAGCTTCCTCTCCTGCCATATCTTCAAAATTGACTCTGAATTTGAAGAAACAGAGATCACCGTTGTGTCCGGGACACTCAAATTAGCTGAGGAATCTTGTGGTGCCTTCGAAAATTTATTTCGATCAACTTTCGAAAAAACGAAATTTTTGAAAAAATATGTCCGATCCTCTTACCTCCCTCCGATACCAGTTTTTGGGGACTGATACACGTATATAAATAATCTAGTTGAGAAGATAGATAATATTTATGTGGTTCGGCAATAGCCTACGTCCACCGGAGCTGCTGTTTTACTTCTTGAGAGAAAAAAAAAACCTTACAAATGGACTCTCTATTTCTTCTCTATTCTCTCTCTCTTTTCTACACTTCTGCACACACAAATTTTCTTCTCTTCTGAGTATTTTTTCTCCTCATTACAACCCTTACATTTATAGTAAAAATGGGAAGACAAAAGTCTTCTTTGTTGACTATAATCACCCACCATTCTTGAACAATGGAGGGGGGTGGTTGAGAGTTGGTGGTGCAAGTCTTCTTTGTTGACTATAATCACCCACCATTGTTGAATTTGTCTTCAATCATAACAGGTTACTCACACAGGAGAACTAAAACTTAATCAGATTTTGAAGCATTTACCCTTTGTTTCTCCTACTTCAATCTCGTAAGAAACTAACTCGCCCATCTTTCCACTATATTGGCTGATTCACATTCTTTCTCCACTACCTGTCACATACACAAATTCGACAACAAAATCTCGAAGGGACACTACAAGCAATATGAGTAATGAGGGAATAGAAAAACAAGCCTACATATTGCATCAATAATGGTGAATGAAGTATAAGCAATCAAATTCAAGCAAAATGAGTTCCACCAATTCACTTTTGTATTTTCACTAGCTAAATTATATAAAAGCTGAAAAAAAAGAATAAATGGAAAGATCAACAACACACACAATATTAAATATTAAAAAATATTTCAATAAGAAAAAGATAATTCAAGTATGTTATGATCAAAATTAACTAGGATAATTACACTTACACAAATTACAATCAAATAATCACATGTCAAATAATCACCAATGTTACATTTTAAAAGAGTATCCTACAACTAGCAGCTTGAGCCTCCTATAAGATAGAATAGCATGATCGAGAAGAGAGATGAAAAGCACTATCACACTGAGTAAAGAAATCTCATCGAGCCTGTTATGTTATTATTATATCACATCACTTTCATTAAAATACATCTATAATATAATCAAGCAAAAATATAGTCATAAAATACAATCAATCATAAAATCACACCAGCCCACATCAATTCCTTGTGCATTTTTTCTCTACTGTCTATGATCCGTAACCAAGCTTATATGCACAGATGGACATGTAAAACTATGTTAAAATATCAACCTGCCACATGTTTTAATGCAAGTGTAAAGCAATTCAAACATTTTAATAATAATAAAAAGTGGATTCGTAAATGCACATGGGATTTAAAAATATAACCTTCCATTGCTTATGACTGATATTTGTAATGGGTTTTAGAGAGTGGATTTGCAATTGCCAACTCATGAGAGTTAATGTCTTTTTTTCCAAGACAGCGCTGATTTGCAAATAAAGCAACAATCATAGAATAGAAAAATGCCACTAAATGAATCTTAACTAAAATCTATGTTGCATTTAAGAGGTGATTTCTTAAACTGTACATTGGCCTTTGAGTGACTCTGAATATCTGATCAATGTGCCCTGTAATCATAAGAATTCAAAAACTCAAACCTAGCAAAACGAGATGTTGCTCATAATTGAGTAGACACAACAAATGATACACAAACCGATTATCAACTTAAAAAACACTAAGATTATTATTAATTTGAAGATACACAAGTATTACATACATAATTGATTAGGTGTTTTTTTAAATGATAAAAATGTAGCAATTCAGAAACAAGTAAATTTTTTTAAAAAAAAGGGTTCGTAGTTCATACTTGTTGGTGCACATTACTTGGTCCCAAGGGCAACATAGTTTGAGCCATTGGTCTTCTGAATTCATGATATTTTGCGCAAAATATTGCCAAAAGTATTCGTGTCTTCCTACATTTTTAGTATCAATTTGAATATAGCAACAAGTTCCTACATGTAAGGGGTTCGTTTTGAAGCAAAATACTAGGATGGGATGCAATAAAAAACCAAAAAAATAATTTCACCTGTATCAATTGATCTACTCTAGCATTCAAATTATCTGAAGATGCTTCCTTGTGAAGATTTTGTAGTGTATAAAGCATGTGAGAATTGATATCATATGAAAGATGTTGTTGAATGAGGAGTTTAATAATTGAAGGGGGATATGATTTGATGATATTAAAACAATGTAGGATTAATAATCTTATCTCAGATTTAAAAATCTTATGAATTAGCATGGAATATACTTAGACATAAAGATTTAAAACACTTATATTATATATTTATCAGAAAATCTCTATAAATGAGAGATTTCTTAAGAGTTTATAGTAATTTATAAGTAACTACCAATTATAATTGATATATTTTAAAATCCAATTTTCAAATTCTTATGGAATTCAAATAATGGATTACTATGTCTTCCATTTGGTCTTCAACTTCATGACTTATTCAAATGTTAAATTAGATATACCTTTCTATCTAATAAGATATCATATCTTTATGCGATGACAAAAATTTGTCCAAACTATAAGAATAGTAAGTCTCGAATTCAAGATTTATCATGCACGATCTCTTCAATCTTTTGAGGTAAGACTGTTATGATAATATACTAGTACAATTTATTTTCTTATCTAGCCTTCATATTTTAAATGCTTCCAAATATTAAGATATGATAAGATAGATATGAAGATCACATTCACACCCAAGTACTTAAGATTCTTGCTTTAACAGGATATATAAAAAGAGATAAATATCTCAACAAATTTACCTAATAACTTTGTAGAGACTGTGTTTGAATAGACTATGTAATACACAAATTTTTTAAGTGATCAATCATCTTAATATATTATTCTCTCATAAACAAATTTAACTTCAAAGTTATAATGAAAACCAATATTAGTATTTAAATGGTCTCATGATCAAAACTTATGAGACAACCTCTTTGAGGATAAGATGTTATACTGAAAATTATATTAATTAGCAAAAAATAAACTGAAAAAATAATAAAATATGTACAATGAGTATATAAAATCTCAACTTGGATTGTGTCTACTCACATGTTAAATGCTCATATATAAAGTATAAAAAAACATAAACACAAATAAAATGCATCATCCTCAAATTGATGAACAAATATTATGATATCAATTTAAAAAAAAAAACAAATTGAAATTTATTCAAGTCTTTCGTGAAGATATTCACTTGTTATTTTATTATATAAAGATAAAATATACACATAATATCATTTTAGATCTTTTTTTTTTGGAAAAAAAAATAATTCATTTTCAATAACTTTTATTTGCTAGTAAAATCTCAAAATAAATATTATATATCATTATCATGAAAATATTTTAATAATATTATTTATCATTATACACTTGAGATTTATCACCTAAGAAATTCTTAATAAAATTATTTATCAAAATAAATAACAAAATATAATATCCACTACAAATTGATGAACAAATACTCATGAAATCAAATTTTAAAAAAAATATTGAGATTTATTTAATACCTTCATGAAAATATTCGCTAGTTAATTTATTATATAAACATAAATTATACACATAATATAATCTTAAATCTTATTTTTTTGAAAAAAAAATAATTCATTTTATATAATTTATTTGCTATTGAAACATCAAAATTAATATTATATATCATTATCTAATTATTATAATAAAAAATAAAAAGAGAAACAAAATAATATTCAATCTCTTCAAATAAATAATTAATCTAAAATATATAACTTATGATCATTATCATCAGATTTAATTATGTATTTATATCAAATCTCAAAATAATTATTTATTTATTATTTTTCAAATATATAAAATCCCAACTTAAATATGAATGCTCGAATAATTGTAAAAGCATTGATCTCCTAAAAGATATCTAGAGCCTAAAAATTTCATCTCATCCTTCAGTATATGATAAGCTGCATCTATTTGAATCTATAATAAAAAATCTAAATAATTATTAATTATGCTTATTATTATAATTATATCTGATATTATAATCATCAGATAATTACTCTTACATATGATTTTTTAATATGTGAGAGGTGGCTAAATAAATCAAATCAAACTTAAATCTAAAATTTTAGTCAATCAAAATAGCTATTACAATATAAGTCAAAGGATCAGCTCAACGTACATATATCAACTACATATCTTATCTATGACAAATTTTTTCTCATTAAAATAATCTATATTTATCTGTGAATCTAAAAAATAAAAAAATTCAAATAAATATAAGATACCATTTAAATTACACTTATTTGATAGTAATGTATTTGATATGTTGTACCAGTCTCCCTTTTTATTTATCATATTGATTTATTTTGTGATATTCCGTACAATTCCATACTTTAAACTTTTATAATTAATATTTGAAACATGAAGATTTTTTCAAACTTTTAAATTAATTATACATTCTAGAAGACATGTGCTCATATAAATCTGATGTGCCAGAAAATTTTGAATCCTTGGCACATTTATCATTAGTCTATAAATTGCAAAGATCATTTATTATAAAATTAAAAAATGTATCCCTTGAGCACACAATATTTGCTAGAATATACACATAAAGCACATGGATGATGCTTTTATGTGTGTGTATTTTAGGACAATATAAAACAAGTATTCATACCTCAACCATGAGTTTCTCTTCTAGCCTCAGATTGGGAATTCTTGGTGATACGCCCAAGTTATACACAAACTAACCATCTATTATGCCATTACTTGTCAAATTCTGTTTATGAGTTATATTTGCTATTGGTGATCGCTTCAGCTATTGGATAAAAAAACAAAACAAAGAATACTATTGATAATTGCAAACTAGTAAAGAAAGTGAATTACTTAATGGCCTTTTATAATTAAGTAGAAGTTGATAAAACAACTAGCTATCATAGTCATAGGTCCCATATAACAAAATTATGTTTAGGTGTTTCGGGTCAAAAAAACAAAGTTGCTGCAATTTTCCATTAACAGCTACATTGTTCCAGACACGAAAGCTTAAATATTTTAGAGCAGCAGGATCCTTTTTGTTGAAATACATGAAAAACCCATGCGAAAATCATATGGTAGTGAATGAACCTTTTTAGAGGCTTTAGATTGAGGAGCAAACAGTCTCTTGCGGGATCTTCCCTTGCTAAATAGGCTTCCAAGGTATTCCTCATCTTTGGCATTAGCCTTGATGTAACTATCATCACTTATATCATCATTGTCATAATTTGATTCTAATACAGTGGATTTATGGGAGACCAGTGTTGATTGCACCAGCCTCCAGTTGGCTCTCTTTGGCCCAGGTTGCTGGACCACGCCAAAAGTGGTCACCATCATCACTAGCTTGTTGCCTATCCATTTATACACTTTGACTGGTGTTGGCACTTTGCCGATGGGGACTCAGTGGAAAATTAAAGAGGGAAAACATGCAAAACTGTGTCGACCTAGCAACATAAGTGATTTGTGTGAAAAACTAAAAATTGAACATAATAATTTATGATTTAATTTTTTGATTTTATTAATTACACATAATCATCTATTCATGTATACTATATAAGTGGAGTAATTCAACTTCTTAAATACAAGATATTAATTAGATTAACCACCCATAAGACTAATTCTTCAAATACTAGGTCCATATTTAACAAATAACTATATATATATATATATAGTTATTTAGCATCCCCTCAAACTCATGATGCGCCAATTATAAGCATTGATAGTTTGTCAACTAGAAAATGAGAATGAAAATTTGAACACAACTTAATAATGAAATATACAAGCTATAAGGAAGAAAAAAACAAAAAAAAAACAAAGTGATGGTGTCATACTTGAGATGATAATGTGTAATATGACAATCAATTTTAATGTGCGTGATTCATTCATTCATGACTAATTTATGAATAATTTGAATAACACTCTTGTAATCACAATATATAATAATTAAGTGAGAAAGAAATACTCTCATATATGCAAATAACCAACATAACCACACATAATTTCTATTGTAGTAAATATCGTAGCATAATACTCTACTTTAATTGAAGATAGAGAAATAGATAATTATTTCTTATAGAGAAAGAAAAAAATCAACTACATGGACAATATAAGCAATATCAAGATGAGTAATAGTAAGATATGTTAAGCTCCCAACAATAGTATGACATAATATAGGATCAAACAAAGGCACATTCACTACAAGAAAAATCACATTTAGCTAGGGACAATTCCCTAGCTAAATCGATATTTTCTTGTAGTGTGAGATTTTCCACATTTGAGATATGTATCATATAATAAATTTAATAGTATAAAACAACATATAAAATAACCTCGCACATTAAAACATATACAAAATATATTAAAATACTAGAATATATAATAAAATATAAATGTTAATAGACTATGTAAGTTTATAGGCATAAAAAGAAGAAATTTCAACTAGATATCAAGCATCATTGAAATCATACATTTATAATTATATAATTATGTGTTAATTATCATTATAAAATACCTGATTATGTTAAGAAAAAAAATTAATAAAATAATAATCAATGACTCATACTAGACATGAGATTTTACTTTCAAAAATTTATAATAATCTTCTATAATATGATGAATATTAATTTATCTACAAATGCTAATACATTATACTTGGGTATATATGCAATATGATAATATATTTAACAAATATAAAGAATATTAATTTTTGAAGACAATTAAAATAAAAAAAATATTTTAAATATTAATCTTTTATTTTATTTCTTTACTACTTAATCGCTTATATAAATCATAAGATTTAGATCAAAAGAATAATAATATTATCAAATTTATATCAATTTTCATAAATTGACTATAAGAACTTTAAAATAAAATTTAAGAATAATTATATAATTTATTTAAATATTATAAAAATAAATATGATATTTTTAGTGATTATCTAAGTATGGAGATCAATATCATATTTGAAGATTAATTTTTTCATTTAGTTAGCTAAAGTCAATTGATAAAAAGTCATCTAAATAGGAATAAGTTATCAAGATATTTGAATATTAGTTACTATTTCATCTTATCTAATAATTACAAAAAAAATTAATAAATTAAATAGTTAAAAATTATACAAATACACTTTTTTCCTTTTATCTTATATGATATTTGTACATGATATACTAACTCTCAGATATCTAGTATAGCATCAGAGTTTTTTATTATGAATATAATTTTAGATAGAAAGAGCGGGTTATAAACAAATATTATTGAATCTTTATCATGCTTAAATAATTAGGAGAAAGCATGAATGAGTCTTCAAGATAAAATCTAAAGACATATACAAAAATAATGAAACCAAATCTTATAGATGTGATAATGCAAAACAAGCCATGTGATATTATAACACTAACTCTACGCTATCATATATTTTATTTTATAATCTTTTTATTGTGTTTTTTATAAGTATTTATATTTACATTTTTAGACTTGTATATATTTTTAATATACTTTTTTACATTGATAATCATATATAGTGTGGTTTAAATATTAATAAATTATAAATTTTTTATAATATTATTTTTATTTTTTTCTTCTCAAATAAATATATATAGATATAGGAAGTAGCCAAGAGGTGAGAGAATAGATCCCAGTCAAAACAAGCACAAGCTAGCATGAGTTAGCCACATGTTAATTTTTAACCTGAGCCAAAACCTATCTAACGAGTTCCATTCTGCCCTGGGACAATGAGCCATGCCCGACACCTTTGTTTGTTATCGGGCTAGCACGACATGTCCCATGCTAAAAAGCATGATCTTCTCGATACCACATTGTGGTCTAGTTAAGCCTCAAAAAAATAGATCATGTTGGTTTGGTATGACCTATTTGCCACCTCTATTTTAGCTTATTACATTGTTATTTTTTTTGTAATGTTATGTTAATGAAAACTCATAACATATAGACTGTGTCAGTAGCATTTATCTATTATATAGGAGTATTGTTTATATGTATTTTTCATATTAAGTATCATGACTTTTCTTCTTCTCTTTGATTTCTACATATTCAATAGTAGATCTTCATAATATTAAAAAAAAAATTTTATTTTATTAAAATGTACCAATAAAAAACACTAATATTATATAAATCAATAATAAAGATAAAATACAAGATATTATTATAAGCAATTACTCTACAAGGTCTTCGAATCAACGAGTTGTGTAATTTAATCTTTAATGATCTAATAATTAAAGTCATCTAAGATAAAATAATCAAGTCAAGTCATACCTACTCAAAACTATAATTACATGTTGGTTACCTATTATACCAAGATACTGAATTTGTTAAATTTTCCTATATCCTTTGAAACTATTAGTTTATTCACTACACCTAATATTTTTTGCATTTGCTTCATGGGCATCTTTTCTTTTGACCAAGTTAGTGTGATTAAGTGTCTACTTTTTGTCTATCTTTCATTTTTAAACTAAAGTTTGATTTCATGATATTACTTTTGTAATACAAGAAGTTAAGGGTGTTGATGTTGGGCTGATAGCAGCAGCTTATTTTTCCATGGTAAATGATACAAGCATTGTTAGTTCTACAACATGTTTGAATGTAAATGTTTTAAATAAAATATGCATAAATTAGGTTATAGATATTTAAAAATTAGAAATAGGTTGGTGAACCTTTATTTACAACACTGTAAACCATGAAAAAAAATTTAACTATAATCTCAACATCCATTCAAGTTGGCATACATACAACATAAATACCAATTTTACCTTAGAAAAAATTGATATTAGGATTATATAAAATTTTTATGAATGCTAGATGATCACAAATAATGCATAGGATGAAATATCATTATTCTTTTAAATTTTATTGTTTAAATTATTGTTTAATAAAATATGTTTTATTTATTCATGAACAATTTTATCAAAAACAAATCATATATTTTCTGGTGTATGTTTTAAAAGAATTTACAAGTGTGGAAGTTTTGACTCTTTATTGTACTTGTATTAAAGATGATATGTTGGGTAAAGCCAAAATATTTATTAATTTAATTGGAAATTAAGTTAAGAAAAACTAATATCACAGAAAGTTTGGTTGCTCACATTGATTTAGTAGGCTGAAAATACTGAACCAAGATCTATGTTGCTTAGTTTGCAAGAGAATACCTACTCAGGTTGTGCTACTTGAATTGTCAAGTTGACTTTGTGTAATGTTAAAATATAATAAATTTTTATTTTATCAAGAGATAATATTTAAAGATTATATTTTAAAAATTATATAAATTATTAATTTTTTGCTTAAAACATATGTCCAACTCAAATTAGAATACTCATATAATCAAGAATATTCATAATTTGTGAAAGTATTGTTGATATTGTATAATATTGATAAAATCAAATTCATTAAATTTGATATTGTTCATGTTTTTCTTTCACAATCTCCTTTATTTTGATAAAATTAAAGAAAAAATTAATTTTTTTCATGTAAAAAAAAAGATACCATCCTCAATAAAATATAAAATTAGACCTATTCATGGTGATACTAATTAGTACATTCTTTTTTCTTTTGCTAGTTTAATTTTGTTTGAAAATATTTTTTTATTGTTGTTAGATGTTATTAGACGTAGGTAAATTATGTAATAGTGTATTAAAATAATATTTTTTAAAAAAATATTTAAATAAGTAAATAATCATAGCAAAAAATATATCAAAATAAAATATTTCTACTTCTGGTAAACTTAAAAAATACTTTTATTCCTCCTGTATATTTCATGATTTGAAAAAAAATCTATTTATAAAACACTATAGCATGAGAGGTATACTATTTTGGGAAATAGTATGCCAGATTTGTAGCAATATAATATTTATATAAATATTATAAACACAACATTATATATAAACATTTAAACATTTTTATAATCATATGACATTATATATAAATGTTTATACTCTAATATAATATATATAAAAATATATAACTTATATATAAACATTGATGTGTTTATATAAACATATAATGTTATATATAAATATTTATACATGTGTATAAATGTTTATAAATATTTATACAACATCTACGTAACACTATACATTTATATAATTGTTTATATAACATTTATATAACATTTATATAACATTTATATAACATATAAAATGTTTATACATATTTATAAACATTTATATAACATATAAATTTTTATATAAATATATAATATTTATAATGTTTATATAATTGTGATATATACACTATATAATATTTATAAAAGTGTTACAAATATATATATATATATGTACATTTATAAAAATATTTTAAATACATTATATCTAAACAATTATAAATTTATATAATCATTTGCCATTATATATAAAAGTTTATAATTTAATATAAATGTGCAACTAAGAGAATAATGATGTGAAATATGATGTTTGTATGCATACACAAGAGATTATCTCAATAATGTATTTATCATATGAAGAAATGATATATCATAGAGAAATATTAGTAGTTCTATCTATGAATGAGACTGAAAGTATTATTTGATATTGAGGGAGACAAATCAATTATCATTGTCATTTCGGAGTCTTCATAGAGCTCCTCTATCATGATGCTACTTTAAAGAAGTAAACAAATCTTTTTTTAAAAATTGTTGTTGATACTTCTCACACTACAAGAAAATATCGATTTAGCTAGGAAATTTTAGTTAGGAATCAATCCCTAGCTAAATTGCGAGGGATTTGCTAGGGAATAACAAGGGATTAATGATTTTTCTTTGAAAAAAAATAGCAACGGATAATTTTTCGTAAATTCCGCTCAAGAATTTAGCGATGGACTTAGCGACGGATTAAGCGATGAAATTTTTTTAGCTAATAAACCCATGAATATAGTGACAGAATATTTCTAGCTAATAAATTATGGAAATTAGCGATTGATTTAGCATCAGAATTTCCCTAGCTAATAAAATACGAAAATTAGCGATGGATTTAGCGATGGATTTAGCGACTGAATTTTTCTAGCTATTAAAATCTAGAATTTAGCGACGAATTTAGCGATGAATTTAGCAATGGAATTTTCTTAGCTAATAAAATATGAAAATTAACGATGGATTTAGCAACTGAATTTCCATAGATAATAAAATCCAGAATTTAGCGACTAATTTAAAGACAGAATTTCCATAGTTAATAAAATCCAAAAAATTAACGACAGATTTAGCGACAGAATCCCCTAGCTAATAAACTCTGGAAATTACCGACGTATTTAGCGATGGAATTTCCCTAGCTATTTAAATCTAGAATTTAATGAGAGATTTAGCGATGGAATTTTCCTAGCTAATTACATACTTAACATAGCGATGGATTTCAGCTATGGTATTCCCTAGCTAATTATAAACTGAACATAGCGATGGATTTTAGCGACATAATTTCCTAGCTAATTAGATCCCAAAATTATAGGTATGGATTTAGCGACAGAATTTCCCTCGCTAATTACATACTTAATATAGTGATGAATTTTAGCGACGGAATTTCCCTAGCCAATATTTAATTATTTAATTTTTTTTAATTTATTATTAGTTTTAATATTTTATTTAATTTTGTTTATTAAATGTATGTAAATAGTCTATAAATGAGCAATCCATTAAAGATACATTCTCCTCTTAAAATCATAAAAAAATGATATTATAAATAATTAATTTAAAATATATAAAAATAAAAAAATATATATTAATAAGGACTAAAATAACTATTTGTATGATGTATTAATTTTTTAAAAATTATTCAAAAATTTTTCTAAAGTTTTTAATAAAGAAACTAAATAATTTAAATTAAAGTAACATTAAATAATTAATTCAATAAGAATAATAATTTTTTGATATTATAAAAATTAAATTAACATACATTAAAATTTCTACTAATTTAAATGTAAATTAATTTATTGTATGATAAAATAGAAAATATTTTCAAAAATATATGAAATGACGAATAGACTAGTAGGTATTAATATTATTATAAGTATTAAAATAATTTATGACCATAGAAAACTTTTAAAAAATTAAATAATAGAAATTTTAAAAATCTAGAAATATAATAAAAATATAATTTTTTCAATAAAGTTTAAAAAAATAAAATAATAATTATAAATAAATACATAGATCTTTAATCCTACTAAAATTTATAAAAATTAAACAATTGGGTAATATTTTTACAATTAGCTTTTAACATTAAGTTTTTATTAAAATAATAAATATTACTTTTTTTTAATTATCTTCTCACTTAAGTAATTTTTTGAATTTTAAAAATTATTAAAGATATCAAATAATATGAAATTTTATGCGTTTAAAATTATTTCATATTATCTTCATAAAAATTAATATGAATTCTTAAATATTTATAACCATAAAATATAAATTTTTATATATTTTTTAACATTAAGAATATTTTAAAGCTTTTAGGAGAGTTGCTAGAAGATAAATCATCTTTTCATTTATGTCTTATTATATGAAATTTGTGAATTTTGTACCTATTTGATATTTTTTTAAGGCAAAAGATATTTTTTTTATTGTTTATATATTTATTGATTCGTTAATATTATAATAAAAAATTGTAAGGTATTTGTTTTTCATTTGTACCTTGCTACACTCACATTAATTTTGGGTGTCATAATAATGCATATCGATTCATTAATAATGCGTTGTCATTGTGTGGATTTTGATGGTGGCCGTATATCAAAATAATATATAAACTATATATATACTTAGGTTTGCTGACTTGATATCTACAAAAATAGTATACACCAATATGCATGTGTATTTTATACATAACTAGTATACATACTTAGGTATGCTGACTTGATATCTACAAAAATAGTATACATCAATATCCATATATATTTTATACATAACTAGTATACATACTTTGGTATGCTGACTTGATATCTACAAATATAGTATACATCAATATGCATGTGTATTTTATACATAACTAGAACACATACTTAGGTATGCCTACTTGATATCTACAAAAAATATTCAAAAATGAGTAATGATTGAATTCAAAAATAAAATAAAATGAAATAAATGAAATAACTGAAATAAATGAAATAAATTAAATAAATTAAATAAATGAAATAAATGGAATAAATGGAATAAATAAAATAAATAAAATCAATAAAATAAATAAAATAAATAAAATAAATAAAATAAATAAAATAAATAAAATAAATAAAATAAATAAAATAAATAAAATAGATAAAATAAATAAAATAAATAAAATAAATAAAATAAATAAAATAATAGTTTAGTATGTCAAATTAAATTAAACTAATTATAGCTGATTGAACTAGTTTGAACTATTCTACCAACTTCTAGAAAACTCAATAATATTCACACATGTAATTGAAAATAATTGAGCAAGAGTTTATCATTTCACTTTGAATTTTTCTCTTGATATGTGTTGTTGTGTGCTAGGAACCCCAAATCACTTTTATTTATAGGCAAGATTCCATGTTTTTTAATTTTTGATGCAACATTTAGTAAGCCAACACATAGCTTT
This sequence comes from Sapria himalayana, assembly GCA_029783825.1. NCBI lineage: Eukaryota > Viridiplantae > Streptophyta > Magnoliopsida > Malpighiales > Rafflesiaceae > Sapria > Sapria himalayana. The sequence goes on along the minus strand of JAREIK010007879.1, from coordinate 29,544 downwards.
CACATGTCAAGTCAATCCTTGTAAAGTATACACATTCATCATATAACAAGCACACTTTCAAGCATTTGGCATTAATGCACGAGAACACATAGTAATCACATAATCAATACTTATTACACATATAAACCAAGACAGGGAAATCATACATACTAACACATGATATTCATGCAAGTAAGCATGTGATAAGCTTATAAGTCAACCATTGATATAAAAATAATTATTCTTATTAATTTTTTCATAGACTTTATTATCATTTTCCTACATGATTCATTTATATTCTTATGTTTGCACTTATCTTTAACAAAGATTATCATGGTGTGTGTGTCTGTGTGTGTATATATATAAAGATTTATATTTACTATGTATCTAACATTTTGTAATTTAAATTTATCTTGAAATTATCTCAAACATATAATAACTTTATATTTATGTTTCTTGAAATAAAACACTTATATTTCTAATAATTTCAATATTCCTTCAATAGATGTCTCGTAGTGTGTGATTCCTTGTGATATCTCTTGTGTTAGTGATGAGAGGACTTGTTGAATCAAGTTTGGTAATATTAAAATAATGATTTCATATTGATATAATAAGATCAACTTATAGAAATGTGTCATGGACACTCAAGCTAAGATAGTAAAAAATATATGAACCAAACTTTTTTGTACATAATTACTATCAAGAATAATATTTTTAAAAACAAATAGCATGGTAATAAAAATCCAAACCAACAACATGGTAGATTGATCGGCAAAAGATTATAAATGCTCTAACACTGAATATATGAGTCCGATCCTCATAGATGTTGGATATGTTTTCAATGGTGCTATCATTTATCATGTTGTTCAAATGTTGGGATGTGAATTTTACCTATTCTAATCATGAAGCCTCATAGCTTATATAAGAGCCAAATAATAATCTTGGGTTGAGTTTGGGAGAAGGGTAGGTAGATAAAAAAATATAATATTTTAAATCTATAACATTTTTGATTTTGAGAGAGGATATAAAACTATTAAAAATATTTAGAAATTTTAATGTTTATAATCCCCACTATGTCATGAAACACAATATATTTTTTTCTACCAAAAAATGTTTTATCAACTTAAATTTATGATTTTAGCCACAAAAATGTAGCTTATTATTATTCTAACAATTTAAATTCTACCAAATTTATATTGACTATAATTTATACCATTAACAACTGTGGATTATGAAGAGTTTGGGTATCTCTATAACGTTGATGAATTTCATGCCTTACAAGAGTATTCTTTTTACGACAACATTCGTTAGGACACCCTTTATCCTGCCATGTTAATAACATCATCTTTTAACACACTGTAATTTTTTTTGTGCTCCAATATGTTTATTTTAACCTTTTTAAAAAACTAATAAATATGAGGAGTAATTATTAGTTGAACGATGTAGCTATTAGTTGAGTACCATAACTATTAGTTGTAACCTACAAGCTTGAATCTAAGTTTCATGTTTCATAAAATTTGTGACAGATGTATCTTGTAATAAATAGTAATAAAGAATATAAGAAAATATGATAAGTATTATGGAAATATATGTATCATTAATGAAACATATATTATAGTACTAGTGAATATATGTGAGTACTCTCTTCTGTGAGTACTCTTTATAGTTTAATATGATATAAACATATTTACTAATTATTTTTTAGTCCAGAACATATATATTTAAATATTATTTCATATCTTAATAAAATAAATATAAATTATTATAATTTCAAAAATATCAATACAATATAATAAAAAAAATAGTAACATAATATAAAAATATAGTAAAATGAATTATAAAGAACATTAATAAGTTGTACATAAAAATAAAAATTTCAAAACTATTGAGAATTACATTCTATTTTTATATTTTTTTATCTTGAGATACTAGGATGGGATGATTCATATAGATTAAGAGTATTTATAGTTTCTTTTTTGTATTTATAAATGAATTTTTATTTTATTTAATAAGTGATAGTCATTTTAAAATTTTTATTCAAAATATTATATTATTGTGAGTTTTTATTTATTTTATTCAGTTATTTTATTTTTTATGGAAATACTCGATATGTAAAGTTTCATCAATCATTTTTATTCATTATGTAAAGGCATGAATTTTAGTTATATATTATTATTACTCAATATTATTTTTTTAATATCATCTTTTTTTTATTTTCATGTATTAATCTTCATATTTTTCCTCAATATATATATATGGACATGCAAATATATGGGAGAAATTTATGATGCTTTAGCAGAACATCTCTTCGCTACAGTAGCAGTAGTAAATGGCTATTAAAAATAACTTCCTACTCATGTCAAAAATTGTAGAAATATAGTATTTCTTCTCTCTCTCTCTCTCTAAACAACATTACCGGCCATATTTTAGATATTTGTTGAAGTTGTATGACTATATATAAATATTTGTATAACTATAAATAAATAATTGTATTACTATATAACACTCTATATAATTAGATATAACTATATTTGTAAGTATGTATACATATATGTAAATCTATATATGAATTTATGACTTTATATATTTATGTATAACTATTTGTATGAATATATCTATATATAACTATATGTTTAACTATATAAAAATATTTATAGTTATATATACTATATGTATAATAACATATAACAATAAATAATTGTATCTTATTATATAGATTACTATAAAGCTTTAGACATAACTATATTTAAATATATAATTTACAACTTATATTTAATATACATTTGTATATATTAGTATTCAAAAATATATTTTACTATATCTAAACCTATACATAACTATAGGTATAGATATATAAAATTATATAAATATATATATATACCTACATGTATTATATAAGTTTAACTATACGTGTAATTATATGTATAACCACATGTAACTATATTTATAATTACATGCATAACAACATACAACATTATGTTTAATTATATGTGTATAACTATATATAAATATTTTTAAAACTAAAGAAAACATTATATAATTAAATATAACTATATTTTTAATTATTTATACATATATGTATACATATATGTAAATCTATATACTAGTTTATAACTTTGTATATATTTATGAATAACTAAATATAACTACTCATATGAATATATATATATATATATATATATATATTATAACTATATATATTATATGTATAATAACATATAACTATACATAATTTTATATTATTAATGTATAACCTATATTTAAATATATAATTAACAACATATATTTAATATACATTTTTATATATTAGTATAAAAAATGTATTTTAGTATATCCATACCAATACATAACTATATGTATAAATATAAGATATTATATAAACAAATATATATACATACATGTATAAATATTAGTTTAACTATATGTGTAACTATATGTATAATCACATGTAACTATATTTATAATTAAATGTATAATAACATACAACATCATATTGAATTATATGTGTATAACTATATATAATTATTTGTAAAACTAAATAAAACTTTATATACTTAAATATATCTATAATTTTAATTATTTATACATATATGTATACATATATGTAAATCTATATATTTGTTTATAACATTGTATATATTTATCTAAAACTAAATTTAACTACTCGTATGAATATATATATATATATATATATATATATATATATATATATATATATATAACTAATGTTTAACAATATATAATTTTTTATAACTATATATATTATATGTATACTAACATATAACTATAAATAATTCTATCTTACTATATGTATAACCATAAAAACATATACATAACTATATTTAAATATATAATTAACAACATTTATTTAATATACATTTTTATATATTAGTAAAAAAAATATATTTTAGTATATCCATACCTATATATAACTATATGTATAAATATATGAAATTATATGATAAAATATATATACATACATGTATAAATATAAGTTTAACTATATGTGTAACTATATGTATAACTACATGTAACAATATTTATAATTATATGTATAAAAACATACAACACAATGTTTAACTATATGTGTATTGCTATATATAAATATTTTTAAAACTATAAATAACTTAATATAAATAAATATAACTTTATTTTTAATTATGTATACATATATGTAAATCTATATAATTGTTTATAACTTTGTATATATTTATTTATATTTACTTATAACTACTTTTATTCATATATCTATATATAATTATATGTTTAACTATATGTAACTATTTATAACTAAATTTACTATATGTATCCTAACATATAATTATATATGGGATAATATTAATTTGTTGAACTAATTTGGAATTAAATGGCATAAGATATAATATCAACAATATGTAAGCACATAGCATGAGAATGTTCATTGATCAGGCTCATATATGGTATAATACAAATAAGGGTCGTACTCTTACCTAATCCCAGCCCTTGGGCCTCAGGATCAAATATTAACCTGTGTATAATAAAAGATGTAATATTTGATAGGTTTATACAGAAGAAATTTTATTTTTATTTATATAATTTTTAATTCTAATATTGTACTCTCTATGTGTCTCTCTCTCTCCCTCTCGAATTCTTCCTATCACTCAATTCCTCTTTTCTTTGTGTCACACACACTCTCTCTTGTTATTTTCTTCCTTGCTCTCCTTTCTTTCTTGTTCTCTTTCTCCCCCCTCGCTCTCCCTCTTTCTCTCTCCGTCCCTCTCTCTATTTCTTTGCCCCCCCTCTCTCTCTCTCTCTCTCTCCCTCTCTCTCCCTTTTCATCATTTCTCTCCCTCTCACTCTCCCGCCTCTCTCTCTCTACCCCCGTCTCTCCATTTCTCTGCCACTCTCTCTCCCCCACCTTATCTCTCTCTCTCTCTGTCCCCCTCCTCCTTCAAACATTAAATGTCTTCTTTTTGCTTTCCTTTCTTGTGCATTATTGCGTTTTACACCCTTTATTTATTATAACTATGATATCTATTAATCTTTATCATGCTAAAAATTACATTATCTAATAATTTAGATTCTACAAATGCATTTCCTAGATATCCATGATATTTAATTTTTAAATATTCATCTGTAAATGTGTTTATTTAATTATTTGTATATTTTCAAGTAATAGAATGTTTTATTCAAAATAATGATTGGGCATTATTTTTTGTAAATAAAACAGGGCAAAATGAGTTCAGATCGTTAATGGAGGTACAGAAGGGTTATTAATGGATTTTTGAATAAAAATTTTTTGACTGGGCGGGAAACTTTTAATTAATTTTGTATGTAGTCAATCGAGATTGATGGATTGAGAAAAAATTAAGTGTCCAAGTAATCATCGCAAGTGTCAAAAAATTATTTTTCGTGATGCAAACACTCTAAGATATCATTTAGCTAAATATGGCTTTGTGCCAAATTATTTTATTTGGTTTTATCATGGGGAAAGTACAATGGTTCTGAATAATGACCAAAATAATGGTATTAACCATTTTCTTGTTGCGGAGAATCATCAAACACATACCATAGAATGATCACAAAAGCTGCTAGTGTAGACTTCAATATGGATTACATGGATGAACTACCTAATCCTAAAGCTCAGAAATTTTATGAAATACTTAAAGTTGTAGATAAAGAGTTGTGGAATGGTTGTAAAACACATTCACAATTGTCACTTGTGGCTCGACTAATAAGGATTAAATCATAAAATCATATGTCTGAGAAATTATGTGATCATGTGACAAAACTGATGAAGAAGATTATTCCGGATAATAATTTGACCACTAACAACTTTTACAATACAAAGAAGTTACTATGAGGAATGGGTCTACTAGTGAAAAAAATTAATTATTGTTTAAATGGATGCATGTTATATTGGGGTGGTGATAGTGATTACTTAGCTATAAGTTTTGTGATCATCCTCGATTTATGAAGGCACCTCGTATTGTAGATAAGTGACAAAAATCGACGGTTGTCTTTTAGAAAATATATTATTTTCCATTAATTCCTTGATTATAGAAACTATATTCATCAAATACTACAGCAAATGATATGAGGTGGTATTTCGAGCATGAGGTTGAAGAAGGGGTAATGCATCATCCATTAGATTCACCTACTTGGACGCATTTTAATTATATACATCAAGATTTTGCAGTAGAAAGTCGAAATGTGAGATTGGGTCTCTACACTGATGGATTTTAGCCATTTGGGCAATCTGGACATTAGTATTCAACATTCCTAGTGATAGTGACACCATATAACTTGCCTCCATGGTTGTGTTTGAAGGAGCAATATATGTTTTTGTCAATATTAGGTCTAGGGCCAAAAAATTAGAAAGACATGTTGGATGTTTTCTTACAGCCTCTTATTGTAGAGTTAACTCATTTATGGGATGTTGGCATGAATACATATGATATCTCAAAGAAAAAGAATTTGCTTATGCGGGCAACCCTTATGGATGGTAAATGAGTTTCTTGCATATTCAATATTGTTTGGTTGGAGTACTGTAAGATGATTCACATGCCTGTATTGCATGATAAATTCAGATGCATTTACCCTCAAATTTAGTGGTGAACAATCATGGTTTGATAACCATCGTATGTTTCTACCTACGAATCATCCATTTCAAAGAAATAGAACTACATTTAAAAAAAATAAAACTATAATGACAGTTGCACCAGCAGTTTGTTCAGGAGATGATATTATGATAGAGATTCAAAGTTTGGATTTAAAGAAGGTAACTGAAAAGGAAGCTACTGGAAGTAATGGACCAATAGGCAAATTATTTGGCTGGAGGAAATGTAGTATATTTTGGAACTTTCCCTATTGGAAGTCCAATTTAATTCCTCATAACTTAGATGTAATGCATATTGATAAGAATGTTTTTGACAACGTTTTCAACACTATCCTTAATGTAGATGGAAAAACAAAATTACTTTAAAATAAAGACAAGAGCTGAATGATTATAATCGGTGTCCTGAATTGAAACTGAATGAGGAAATAGGTAAATTCCCTAAAGCTTGCTACATACTTGATAAGAAGGCAATATAGATATTGTGTGAATAAGTTAAAAATTTGAAATTCCCTGATGGGTAGATGCGTGGATATGAAGAATCTTAAGTTATTTAGAATGAAATGTCATGACTGTCATGTATTTATGTAGAGAGTAATACCAATTGCATTCCGTGAATTACTTCCATTAAGTTATTGGAGAGTCCTTATATAACTTAGTTTATTTTTCAAATAGCTAACTACAATCACAATCAAAAAAGATAACATGGTGAGGCTGGAGAATGACATTCCACTTATTATTTGTAAGCTTGAATGGATATTCCCACCATATTTTTTTGACTCGATGGAGCATTTGCCTATCTATTTGGTATATGAAGCAATGATTGTAGGGTCGGTGCAATTCAGTTGATGTACTATTTTGAGAGGTAAATACATATAATTTGCTGTGTTTTATTATTTAGTACTTTAAATATTATTGTAATTTAATCTAATTGAAACCTAACATTATGGATGTAGGTATCTTCGTAAGTTGAAATTGAACGTTAGAAACAAGGCAAAAGTTGAAGGTTCAATTTGCAATTGCATATTTAGTAGAAGAAGCATCATCAATTTGTTCTTATTATTTTGAGGATCATATCAATACAAAAAATATAAATGTGCCATAGAAGTATGAATGTCATGTGATGGAAGAAGATGAATCTATGGACAAACTATCTTTCTTCAAGAACCCTGGAAGAGCATTTGGAAGAGCAATGAAAATATGTATGACATATGAAGAGTACAAACCAACTCGAAGCTATGTTTTACTTAATTGTGGGGAGGTTGCACCATATATTGAATATGTATACCCAAAATGGTTGCAGATTTAATCATAGTTTAATTTTATCTTTAATAGGAATTATTAAAAATTGATATATATTTTTTAACTCTCTTTTTATATTTGTGCAGTATTTATGTTGAGTTGTTAAAATATAGACATCCAATAATTTCCAGCAAAGATGTCGATTATATGCTAGAAGCTGAATTTGCGAATTAGTTAAAAAATTATGTGAGAATAATTAATTTTTATATTTTTGAATTATTTAATTTATTAGTATCTTTTATTTGTTAATATCATTTTTTTTAATTTGTCACATGGAATTGATCCATCAAATGGAGATTCAAATATTTTCATTTAGAATCTAAGTAAAGGCCCATTTAGATATGTGACAACCTATCCTAGGTATTTTGTTAATGGATATAAATTTTACACAATTGGGCATGGTTCTTCTAAAATAATAATGAATAGTGGTGTATGCATTAAAGACTCAGGTTATTGTGCAGATGAGATTGATTATTATGGTTAACTCAAAGAGGTTATTGAGTTGGAGTATCTTGGACTCGAAAATAATAGGATTGTATTATTTAAGTGCGAGTGGTTTGATCCTACATGAAATGTGAGAACAAAGATTCATTCGGATTATAAGCTAGTAGATGTTAACCATAAACGTAGATATAATCGATATGATCAATTTATTATGGCAGTTCAAGCCACTTAGTTATTTATTTTACAAATCTGAGTTTATCTCATGATAAAAGAGTTTAGTGGGTGATTTGCAAAATCAAAGCTCGATCAAAATTACAAGTACCAACATCGCACCAAAGAAGTGCATACTTAGAAATTGCACCGGCATTCTAGGAAGATGACATAAATAATTTTGAGCCTTTAAATGTAAATGAAGATCCAAAAAATTTATGTGACTCAAATGGTGGCACAATACAAATTGAAGATGATCAATTTATATCTGAAGATGAGTTCGAACTTCTATTGGGATCAGATAAAATCTATCACTTTTTTTGTTATAATTTTAAATTGTTATAATTTTATTATAAATTTAAATTATCAAAGACTTTTTATATTTTGTTGAAATCTATCAGTGTGTTTTATTTGAAAATGCATGCTTGTTTATCATATCCCTATTTTTGTTCTATATTTTATTTTATATAGCAGATGGTGCCTAAAGGACGTGGTTTGGGTGGAGGTTGACGTTGACATAGAAATGAACCAAATTCAACTAGTATGTTACATCATGTTGCAAATCAATCCCATTTCATAGCCATCATATCGAGACTTCAACATCACAATCACCATCTGCATTTCTATCACCATCACCATCTTTGAGACCTCTACTATCACCTTTATCAAATATAAGCCAACCACCAATTGTGCTTCCTACACATACTTTTTATCAATCTCTATCTTCTACACCATAGTTTACACTGATTATTCTTCCATTTACAATACCAACGACATCATCAAATATCGTGCCTTCCTTTGTAGTCAGTTTAAAGTATTGAGATTGTGGATGAGAGGTAAAAGAAATATGAAAAAATAAATTGAAAAAAAGATTTTCGATGTTACTGGCAGAGGTTATTTTTTAAATTATTATGATTTGCTTGTTTTCAATGTTATTTATTTATTTGTATAGTTTTATTCCAGCTCACAAGTGTTTGACTATAATTACAAAGGATTTCAAGAAAATGGCTAATTCTAAAGCTAACTCCTGGAAGAAAGTTTCTAAATCGATAAAAGAGTCATATTTTAATGACTTTCAGGTAAAGATAACAAAACAAAAGTACTGAAAAATAAATATCTAATTACTTAACTTTTATGTTGATTATTATTCAAGCATCAAATAATATTTTCTTGTAGTTAATATAAATTATTTTGTCATTTTTCTATTTATAAAATCAGTGTACTTGGCACCCAAATTTGATGGAAAGGTAAAGTCATTATGAGAGATCAAAGCTACTCAACGGTATTCTGATTTTGTCCATAATTTAAAGAAAATGAAAGAAAGGCTTGATTTTAAATCCGAGGAATACTGGCTCGAGTGGCTTAATTATTAGGAGGAGCCAAATGTGAAGAAAAAATAAATATTGCCACAAAAAATCGATGAAGTGAGGTAGCTGGACTAGGTACATGAATCTCTCGACACACTGGAGGTTCAAAGTCAAGCATTGAGTACGCTCAAGATTTGGTACAAATTTAAAATTCTAAATATTTCTATATTTTATGGTTGTCCTAATAGTCAAATAAATAAAATCTTTTCATGGTTTTATTAATTTAGTTAAATCTTTTTATCATTTGTTTTTTTATGACTTAATAAAAACAAATTCTAGGTTGGAGAATTGAGTCGAGATCCAAATTTTCATGAGATTTTAAGAAATATGCATTTGTGAAAAAGTGGATGGTCAGTATGTTGACAACAAGTCTCAGATGATTGCTGTAAAAAATTGTATTATTAATTATATTTTATAAAACTATAGTACATTATGAAAATTATTTTGAATTCAATATCTTTTATTTTTTGTATATCTAGAATAGTTTTTTTTTCTAGGAACATGGACAGCTGCTCATCAACAAGTTGAGAGTTCTATGGATCTTCAACCAATTGACTATGATCCTATTTATTTGGAGACAATAGGAGGTTGAAAGAAGCAGTGAGTGTACGGAATCGGCTCTAAGTGAGTGGCATTTTGTTGTAGTAGTCGTGCTTCTAATTCATCTGCCACAACAATGGTGGATGAGATGGTCGAACAAGCACTAGAAACAAATGAACATATTGTAGCTATGGCGACCAAAATTAAAAAGAAGGATGAGTAGATAACTAATTTGATGGAAGAAATGCAAGAAATTAAAGAAATGAATTATGAGATGAAAGAAATTAAAAATGTAATACAACAGCAGATGTCCTATATGGAGTCATAGTTAGCAGCATTGGCGCAATAGATTGCATTCAGAGATCTAGCTACGAATCCTCGTAGGAGAGGCTAGCATTCCCTACAAATTATGAGGATGATTGAGTATGAAAATTATATCTGAACTGGTATTTATTTTTGTCTATGTGTAACAAATAATTATGATATTTTTTTGTAGGTTTCAATTTTTTTTATTCTGGTTTTGTTCTATACTTTCCTGATTAACCAAATTAAGAATATTTGCACTACACATTATGTGAGACAAGAAAAAATTCTGATTCAAAGCATTCAGACATTACCACATCCTTCTAGTGATTGGGTCTCATATTTACTGATTTCAGCTTTATCAAAAAGAGGGCTAGGTTATCTAATCTTTATTATTCTAAAAACATTTTATTTTTGCACTCTCTTTATCTCTAAACATAATTACTAGACATCTTTTAGATTTTTGTTGAAGCTTTATGACAATCAACTATAATTTGTATTTGTTCTTATCAATAATAGTTGTTTTTATATATCGGTGAATATGTTTTTGTGTCTCAGAATTTTTTGGGTAGAATTTTAGCCTATATAGGTATGTAAAAGCCTATTTTTAGTAGTAGCAGCAGCGGTATCAATGGCAGCGATGGTAGCGGCGATGGTAGCATCAGCGGTGGTGGCAGCGGGAATGGCAGCAACTGAGGCAGTAGCGGCAGCAACGGGAGAAACGGCAGCACCAGCGGTAGTGGCAGGGGTGACATCAGTGACAATAGTGGCAGCAGCAACATCAGGGGCAGCTGTGGTGGTGGGGGCAGCAGTAGCAGCACCGGTAACTACAATAGCAGTAGCTGCAGCACCGATAGTGGCAGCAGTGGCAGTGGCAGTGGCATTTGTAGTGGTAGTGGCAGTGGCAGAGGTAGTGGTAGAGATAGTGGCAGAGACAGCAGGAGGGAAAATGGGAGTAACTGCAATGGCAACAAATGCTATATATACGTACATATAATGCTACAATATTTTATGTACATATAAGCTGAGTATATATATGTACTCAATATATATGTATGCATAAAACTATAGTTTATATGTACATATACTGTAGTATTATATGTACGAGTGAAATGCTAGTATATATGTACAATTTACTATGGCAATATATATTTACCAAAACATAGTTATTTATTTATTTATTTTGATTTTATTTGGTGGTTTAAATTTTGTACAGATATGGTACCGCATTGTTTCTCATACGAAGCTTGTATAAGCAAAGACATATTTCAACAAATATTAAGCACCGTGACTCAAACAGCATTTTTGCAACAGAGAGTTGGTGATCGGAGGAGCATAGGGAGAGAAAGCAACGTCAATGTATTGATAGATTATACTTTATGCACAATCGGTAAATATATTGATTAATAACATGTAATATAATTTTTGTTATTTTTTTTAAGTTATTTAAAATTATTGTATTAAAATAAGTTATTAAATGAATTTTTTTGTTTAATTTAAAAGTTTTAATTATAGTTTCTTTTTTTATAAAATTTAATTAAAAAATATTAAATTATTTAATTAAATTTTTGTTGAAACTGTATGCCAATCAACTTTTATTTGTGTTTGTTCATGTCTATATAAACTATTTTTATATATCTGTGAATATGTTTGCGTTTCTCTGAATTTTTTGGATAGAGTTTTAGCCTATTCTTGGTATGTAAAAGCCTATTATCAGTGGCGGTAACTGCTGTAGTTGCGGCAGTAGTGGTAGTGGCAGTGACGACAGTGGCACTAGTGACGGTAGTAGCGGTAGTTGCTCCAGAAGAAGTTTTTGAATCCGTCTCATCAAGTTAGCATGTCATTCCTTCACAGTTAGATAAGCATTTTTTGAATCAAACCAATTTTTGCTTGAGATATCTTTACAGATAGCAATCTTCAATTAGTTTTTCTCTCAATGTACGTGTATCTTGAAGAATAATAGCACTATCATGTGATGAGATGGAGAATACCTTTTGAAAGAACAAATCATTCAATTAGAGGGGATTAGTGATTCTTAGCCCTAAATCTTTGGCCATTGCAACTCCGAAAGTGCGATATCAATCAAGCTTAGTCTTTCAATGGTTTTCGTACTTGTTGTGATAGGATTGTGTGTCTCATTTTCATTTTCTATTTGTGGGAGATACATCTATGTCCTACCGAGCCTGACTCATGCATTGCACGAGCTTTCGGTTTCAAAATATAATGTTTCTTCTAGGAATTGTCATTTCTTTAATGGAAATTGGATTGTAGATAATAGCTATCCTCCTTACAATGCTTCAGAATGCCATTTTATAAAGCTGGGATTTAATTGTCTGGGAAAAGGAAGAAAGGATAGGCAGTATCTGAGGCAGAGATGGAAACCTACAAACTATCATATTCCAAGGCTAGATGTGGATGAAATTTTAGAAATATTGAGGAATAAAAGAATTATGTGTGTTGGTGATTCAATGAGTAGAACACAATGGAAAAATTTGATTTGTTTGCTCATGTCGAAGGTGGAAGATAAAATGAGTGTTTATGAAGTGAACAAGAATAACATAACTAAACAGATCAAATTTATGGGTGTCAGGTTTCACACCTTTAATTTCACTATAGAATTTTTTGGTTCAATTTTTTTGGTAAAACATGGCCGAGTTCCCAAACATTCGCCTAAGTGGGCCAAGTTAACAATTCGACTGAATATGTTGGATGACATTAATGAATAGTGGATCGATTGAGATATTCTGGTTTTCAACATAGGGCATTGGTGGGTACCAGGAAAGCTCTTTGACATGTAAGTTCCCCCCAAAAACATGAACTCAATTTTTCTATTTGTCTCTCTTAATCATTTAAAAATTCCAGTTAGTTTCTCCATTTTTCTATGGTAAAAGACAACTATGAATAAATTACCAACTTGGGGTGACACGTGTTTATTAAAAATATATATATGATTGATAAAAATACTCTTTTTAATAATTGACACATGTAATGATAGAAATATCATGTCATGATCTCATCAAATCGTATCAAGCTAGTTAATGAATATATAATATATCTTGTATACTCAGCTTAGAATAAAAAAAATGATGATAATTATAGTGCTTAGTAAAAATGTATGAGCTTGATCTTGAATAGAAGTATGTACAATAATACTCAACCTATTTTATTTTGTATTTTTTGTTGAATGGAAAATTAATATCTATATGTTTTATTTTTTCTTCGAAAATGCCATTGAAAACTATGTCTATGATTACATCATTGTCACAATAAAGAATAATTTTTTCAAAAAATTGAAAATTCACTCTCTCTAATCAAATATATAATTCAAAGAAACTCATAAATTAGAGTATTTATGACCTAACAATTAATCTTTGCACAAAATCATTGAATAATTTTTTTTATCTATTATTTTTTAAGAAATACAATTATTTATAAGAAAAATATAATAATTTATAATACTTTTTTTTCTTTGGTGGTTGATATCAAACTATAATTTGAATAATCAATCTTATGTGTATCACTATGATCTCTAAATGAAATATGAAGTATTAGAGATTTCATTAAATATTAAATTTCTTAAAGAATAATGTTCATATGTAACTATCTAGTATAATCTCAGAAATAACTTATTATTTTGATAATATAATATATTTGATAATAATTTTTTGATAGTGAATTTAATGTACTAAGAGTTTAATTTTGCAAAAATATTTATAATATTTTTTTTGTCAATATAAAATTATATTATGATGATCTATAATTATAATTTCAATAAAGTACCTAAGCCTTACAAGGTATTTTATTTTAAATTATATCAGAAAAAAATTATTTCATATATAGTTATAAAAATATAATATTTATGAAATAACATGATAAAATATAAAGCAAACAAAAAATTAAATTATTTTTTGGGTGGTTGTTTTATGAGTTTTTCATTCTCATGTTTTTTAGAAGAATTATTTTTTTTATTTAAAATTAACAAATAAATCACTTGTGATAACTTATTAAGAATAATAGTATCTAGATGGATTGAAGGTCGTGCCTTTCTTCTCACATGATATGTTGTCAGTCATAATGTAAGGGTACGTTGAAAGAAAATTTGTGGTACCCCAAATTTGACTGAATAGGAAATTTTGAGTAAGATAAAATCTATTTGATAGGATATCTAGTATAAATTTGTTATATCATTCATAGAATAATTGAAAGATTAAATTTAATAAAATCATCTTCATGATCATTTAGTCTCTACAAGAGATTTATCAATGGTTTGAATAAGATGTTTTCTCATCATATTTTATCTAAGATGAAAGATATCTTATTCATGAATTTCATGACTGTTTGAACTCAATAAATTTGATTGATAGGAATAATACCTAGAAAGGAATTGATGGGCAAATAAACTTTTATATTAAATTTTTTTTCATTCTAATCAATACAAGCCATTAACATCTTACTATATTATTGGAAAAAAAAGAATTATAGAGATTTAAAATCTTTGATAATGTGATGCAATAACTTTAAAAGATGCTAAGAATGGAGATACACAATTTTTTAAAGAACTTGTAGAAGCATTTATATTTAATTGTCAATGGATAAGTCTTCAATGGTTCATCATCATTAACAACAAAAATATAATCCTAAAAAACCATCATCTTAAAGAATAAAACTTTAACTAATATTATCTATATTTGTAATTGGAGAGTACCATTTATTCTCTTTTTTAGTACTCAAATATTTATTGAATGCATACTCAATGATAATTAAATATTATTTTCTCATGTCTACCAAAATTATTTTTCAAAATAGGTATTTTCAAATACTTAGAAATAAACTAAAATGGTCAGAGATATGATTTATCTTGTAATGTATGATTAGAATTTTATAATTTAAAATTATCATGAAACACTTGGTTCCTATAAAAAGCTTTTTAATAGTTCAATCAAATATTTATTTTTTTTAATTATATTATTTTGAGGTTAAATATATTCCAGAATAACATATTTTGTGGTTCGTTACATGCTCAAGAAAGTAAGGACTAAATTTTGTAGAAATGTATTTTAAAATTTAATATGTATCAAAAAAGTAATATTTTGAGGTTTAAATATATTCATGTAAAAATTTAATAATTATTACAACAATTTTTTTTGTTATAATTATTTTTACTTAGTAGTTAAAGTAACCAACATATGAGTTATCCTTGTAAATTTTTTGATTTCTATATAAGTTAGGTTTTTTTAGTTTGTTGATTGAGAATATATGTATATTTTTTTTCTTTCTAACATTTTGTTTGAATTATTTTTAGTAGATTTTTATATGGTATCAGAGGTTGTGTTTGAGAAAACTTCATCCAAAGTTGGCCTCAATAAAGTGTGTGTGATTATGTGATAGTGGTATAAGAGATTATTTTTACTTAGTCATTCATTTCTAGTCAAATCGAGAATATTGAATCCTAGTATTAGAGATGTTTGTATGATATATTTTGAGAACTATCACAAATAAATATATTAGAATTTTATATTCTCAATGTCAAATTTGTATGAGTAAAAATTTATTTATTTTCACAATGACATTTGGGAATATAGTTGAGCTGATAGTTTAAATAAGTCGAGATAGTTTATTATCTTTATTAATAATTGTATTTATTTTTGGCAAATATCATGTTGATCATTATTTTTGGTAAAAAGTAGGTACCAATGGAAATAATATTTGAATTAATTGATTGAGAATTGTTAGTTTGATGTCTTGTTTAATATTTAAATTTCAGAGAATATCAAGATACCATGCATTCTCAAAGCACACTGGGCATGCATGGTGACTTATTTCGTGTATACATTTATAATAAGTAATTATTCTATCATTATATAATGTTCACATAAGTAATATGATAGATAATTTGATTAGTAATAGAATAAACCATTATATTTAAAAAAATGTGCATACAGTATATATATCCAAAGTAGTAGATGTGCGGTGCATGTGAAGTTGCTTATTTAGTGCAGTCTATGTTTGCTTTACATGTATATTTTTATTTTTTTACAATGAAACATGTGTACTAATATAATTATGTACACAAAAAACTTGCTAATTTATCTGTTACACATACAAAAAATTAGAAATTGGCAAGAGCAGCCCTCTTAGGCTGCTCTTGCCAAAATGTAGAATTTTTTTATTTTTTTTGTATTAAATAATATTTTAATGTGTTATGCCTGCTCATAAAAGATTAAATTAAAAATATCATATAATGTGAGCTAACAACAATCATAGAAAATGAAAATAGGCTTTCAATACAAAAAATTACTTTATTAGTTTAATATCTAATCGGAAAAAGTAAATTAGTGATGATCATATCTATTTTAATAAATTAATTAGTTCCCTTCCTTCTTATTTTTTAGGTATGAATTGATGTGTATGTAAATAATATTTAAGTAAATTACTAAAATATAATGATAAATTTCTTCTATACATAAAAACTTGCTATTTTGTTTTTCTACATATACAAAAAATTATTAATTATCAAAAATAATATTGTACAACTAAATGAATACAAAAAAAAATAAAACAAGATGAAACAAGTCATTTAATAATTACTTTCAAAATTTTGACTATGATCTAATGCCATTTTTTTGTCACCTAGACTATTTGGGAATTGTGAAAAAAAAGCCTTCTTTGGCTACTCTTGCCAAAATGTAGCTTTTTTAAAATATCTAATCAGCAAAAAGATATAAGTGATGGGCATATCTATAATTTTTGCTAATTAAAAGGTTTCCATCATTTGTATCGATCAGGCATTTAATTGATGTGTATGTAAGTTTTCTTTACTAAATTATCTTTTGATTGTAGTTTTCCACAAATTATGTTAATGTTAATGTCTATAATTCTTTATATCTCTAATCAGTCTATATTTGTAATGCTAGGAATCTATAATTGAAGCACAAATGCACCATCTAATTATGAGGATGATTTTATTTTAAATGTTGATGAAACTATGTTTTGTTTTTGTTTTAACCATGTAACTTATGTATCAGAATTATTTTTGAACTATTTTGGTTTATGTTATTTATTTTTGAACTTTTGGATTTCTAGCATCCTGTTCATCTTTTAGATGCTCTCATAAAATTTATTGGTATAGGTGATGATGCATAATCTTGTTCAATTGTTATAAAGAAGATGTAGGACTATTTAAAATGAAATTATCTACAGGTATGCCAACATCCATTGTCTTCACCCTTCCACAATGAGAATCAGCGGTGTTATTCTTCAATTTCAATTAATAGTTAGATGTTCTTGCTTTTATAAATTGATCTATCAGATAAGCAAATAATAATATATGATGATAAGTTGAAAGAGCTACTCCAACACAAGTCTTTCACTGGATTTGTAGTATCAAAGCTTTTATCTCCCCACTTATTGAAGAAGGAATAGTGAGTAACTTTCGAAAAAATTAACTTTGCCTATGTGCTGCTAAACAAGATAAGATATTGTTGGTGGCATCATTTTTCTTGATTCTAGTTTTGTTCTTTGCTTGGACGACTAACCTAATCATGATTCTTTGTAGGACATCTACTATGGAAACATAACATCAATTTTGGGAGTTGACGACTTCAAGTGTCAAATGTTCATGTAGGTTTTGGTTTTTGATTTTGATTTTGATATTTTTTGTTTTTTGAAATGTTTCTGCTGAAAAATGAGAGTTTTTGTGTTTGTATTCATGCTATTTGAGCCTTAAAATTGATGTAGTTTGAGCCTGCACTGAAAAGAGGAGAGCCAGATGTGACCATAAGAAAGCCAGATTACTTCCTTTATTGCGGGTCAATACAAATTGGTGCAGCCAAAATATTTATCAGCAAAAATATTTATCAGCCAAAATATAACCTACACACTAAATCATTTTTTATTGTTTTTTTTTAATTTTTTGGCACTATATTATTTTGCACACTACAATAACACACTACATGCATCCACTATGCAAACTACTTCATAAAGCATGCCACACTACATGCATATAACTGCCCACTACCTTTCCACACACGCATGCACCGTGTGCACTGCCACTTGATTTATGCAGCATAAATGTGATCTCATCAATGTGAGCTATGGCGAGTCCACTTTACTTCTACATTATGGTCATTTTGTTGATCTTGTTAATGAAGTAAGAGCTGTAGCTATTCACAATTGAAGCTGGATGCAAGTCGAGCAAAGGACCAACAGCTGATGGTGATGTTGGGGTAAGTTTAACTGCTCCTCGTGGTGATGTGGCTTCAGTGCCCTGATGGACTCTCTAGTGCCTAGATGAAATACAAGCTTCATTCTCACAATGTCCCATATGGCTCTACCGTGATCAGCAATCTATTACTAGATTCTCTCTGGTTGATGGTTCCAACAACTATTGGATAATTATTTTATTTCTTCCATGTTCGAAAATAGTCTATTGAAAATACAATATTTGTTGTATGGTTGAAATTTTGCAGAATGATTAGAAAATGCTATATAATGCCGCAATACTCTATAATTCTCTCAATCAGTATTCATCTTGCATATTGGTTTGAATGTAATAAAAGATTTTCATCTAGATTTAGTCCAGGAATTGTAATGTCAAACTCAAGATTATGAGCAAGAGTGGCTCATCTTTAGTATACATTTAGTAGTGCTAATTTAGAGCTGCAGATGGATAAAGAACAAAGGAGACAACAAAGATAGAAAATTATAGAGTTTTTTTTCTTTTTGATTATAGATAATTTCTCAATATCTTATCTATAGTCATCATGTGGGAATCTTCAAAATAAAATGTCGAAGAAACACAATGAGCAAGAATATTCCCAAAAACAAGAACTTGAGTTTCATGAAATTTATATAGCTATTACCATTAATGTTGAAACTGAGTTTTGCTATTGATGATGATGTTTGTAGATGCTTAATTTTATTTTGTTGATTTCTTAATCTTGTTTGTACTACATACAATACTATTTTATTACTATTTTGTAGATATCCCAACATCCAACACACATGCATGTGTGCATGTACGAACATACATGCACTTGCACATAGCACATATATTTTTTCATGCATAGATAAATACATTTATACTCACTAAGACACACATGTGTATATATGTGCATGTTTTTTTGTGGACATATCATATTTACATATGCGCATCTACAAATTCACAGATACACATGTACATACACACATACATATATACATGATCACTAGAAATGTCTTAATAGTCATTCCACACACACATATATAGGTAGTCATATATGCATACGTACACATAGATATGTATATATATATATATATATATATATATATATATATATATATATATATATACATATACATATATACATATATATATGTATATATGAAGTGATATTCCCTTTCTAGATTGTTAGGCATGAACTATCAATGATATATTTAAAGCAAGGGGATTTAATCATAAGTGAGAGAATCATCCATTTGTAGCACATGACAACTAGAAAATGGCTTCATAGCCATCTTCATGTTTCTCACATTACAGAAAATCTGGTGGTTAGTTATGCTTTTTTTTGCTGCTATTGATCCATCAGATAATCTGCAAATTCCTTTATTTCTTATGAGCGTTATTGAATGATTAGAGATAGAACATGTATTCTATAACAACATAGTCTACATGTGCACTAAAACAACATAGTGTACAGGTGCACTACCCATGGTATTAGCTGCATTGTAGCTATATTTTTTTGGGAAATTGAAAGTGCCCATTTTGCTCATTGTGCCCTTAGTATCACAAGTAGTTTCATTTCAATTGAAGGGTGCATAAATTAGAAAGTTTTTGCACCTTGCTATGTACCTAATCCTAACTCATACTGTGCACTCTAAGCATGCACAATAATGTGAAAAGAGAATAAGCAAAAAAAGTTGATAGAAAGTTTGGTGTGTATTTGTGAGTGACACTGGTCCACTCTTGGTGATAAATTAGGAAAGTTGTGGTATGTTATGAATATGTAAATACAAAATATTATTTATATAATGTTGATATTGTAGGAAGAAAAGACATATCAAATAGGGTCAATATTATTGTTTGCGTCAGTATTTTTTTTAATGATGAAATTATGCGTAATGATTGGTAAATGTGATATATGTGCTACAAA
Source organism: Sapria himalayana (assembly GCA_029783825.1). NCBI lineage: Eukaryota > Viridiplantae > Streptophyta > Magnoliopsida > Malpighiales > Rafflesiaceae > Sapria > Sapria himalayana. The sequence goes on along the minus strand of JAREIK010007879.1, from coordinate 8,674 downwards.
ACCTCATAATTTTTTCAGTCACTATTTATCATGCATATTGGTAAATACTATATAAATGATGGTCATATCTATAATTTTTGCAGAATTAATAAGTTGTCATCATTCATATCATTTACGTTTGAATTGATGCATATGCAGGAAATGAAAGAAGTGAATAATGAGATGAAAGAAATGAACATTGCAATTCAATAGCAGATGACCTATATGGAGTCAGAGTTAGCGGCCTTGATGAGATAGATAGTACACTAAGTTCCATTAGAGAACCCACGCAGGAGAGCCATGCAAAAATTAACAAGCTAATGATGAAGATGATGCTTTAGTTTTAAATGATTATATATCTATGTTATGTTTTTGTTTTAACCATGTAACTTTTGTATCATAACTATTTCTGAATATTTTTTGGTTTTTGTTAATTATAAAAAATGGTTTATAGTATATGTTTTAATTTAATTTTATATAAAATATTAAAAATATGTAATCAATTTTAATGTAAAAAAATAAAATTGTGAAAATAGATTTGGAATAAAAATAGTTAGGGATTCTTTCCTCTCTAATTTAGCTAGGTATATTTCTGTACATATTCAATCGAAAATCATTAATTATTATTCTTAATAATGATTAAAATTAGCAAGGGAAAAAAATATAATTAACTAGGGAATTTCTGTCATTAAAAAATTTGACAAAGAATTTTTTTTCCTCGTTAATATTTTGTTACGAGCACTTAAGCTTGGTAAAACATTCGTCGTTAATCAGTCATTATTTTATTTTAGTGACGAAAAAAACGTATATAGCTAGAAAAATTTCACAAGGTATTTGGGATTTTTCTTGTAGTGCTTATCTATTTGTCTATCTATCTGTCTATTTATTTGTCTATTTATCTATCTATCTATCTATTTGTCTATCTATCGGTCTACCTACATATCTATCTATCTGTCTATTTATCTATCTATCTTTCGATTTGTATATCTATCTATCTATTTATATGTTTGTCTATTTATGTATTTATCAATTTATATATCCATCTATTTGTCAATATATTTATCTATCTATATATCTACATGTCTATCTATCTTTATTTATATCTATCTATCTATCTATCTATCTAACTATCTATATATTTGTCTATCTATCTTTCTATCTATTTGTTTATTTATCTATCTATCTATCTATCGATTTATCTATCTATTATTCAATCAATCTATCTATCAATCTATCTATCTCTCTATCTGTATGTATGTATGTATGTACGTATATATATATATATATCACTACTACAAAACAACAAATTAATGACGTTTTATTCCTTGACGCTTTTAGAAAATGTCATTATTCTATTTGTAATTAGACATTTAATGACATTTTTCTAAAAGTTATTCTATTTGTCCTCTAGTCCTTTATTTATCAGACAGTGACAGTATGGAAAAAAATGAGGCAATATTTCATAAAAATGTGTACTCTATAGTCATGTCATTTCAAAATCAATTAGTCTAAGGACCTAGAGACATTTAATGTCATATCTATAAAATGACTTTTATCATATTTTACTTTAATTTAAAGTATAATTAAATGATATTTTTTTGTTTAAATAATTTTTTTTCTAGGAAGCAAACTTACTTTGTGAAATAATTTCTCATTTTAAAATATTATTTTAATATTTTTGCCTATGTTAACAAATTCAACAATATTACAAAAAATAATGCTCATCTCTTCTATCTTATATCTGACATGCATTTTAATATTTTATTAAATACATTTTTGAATTTTATTTTAACATATAAATAAGAGGTTGCTCAACGAATAACATTGGAATGTTGATGAGTTCTTCCATTTGAAGTGTGATACCTATTAGAATTAATTTTTTCTTTAAAATGGATCGTTCAAGAATCTCAAAGGATAGAAGATCAAAGGAATATGAAGATGGAGTTGAATGCTTTGTTGCATTTGCAATACAAAATTCTGCAAATAAAACCTCCATTAAATGTCCATGCTTACAATGTGGTAATATGATTTTCAGTACTCATCAAATGATTCGAGACCATTTGTTTTTATTTGGAATTGATAAGAGTTACCATACATGGTATGACATTGAGAGGCAGCTCCAAGTGGCCCACCTTCCATAAGAGCAGAACATTATGATAGACTTCAATTTGATGATCAACGTAGTACAATAGAAATGGTTCAAGCTGCAAAAGAGGATTGTCAATATGATCCTCAATTCTTTGCAAGATTACTACAAGATGCAGAAACACCTTTATATCTTGGTTGCAGAAACTTTACAAGATTGTCATCCTTGATCAAATTATACAACTTGAAAGTACATTTTGGGTGGTCTGATATTAGCTTTTCAGAATTTTTACAAATTCTTGGAGAAATGTTGCCTTTAAACAATGAATTATCTTTGTCGATGTATGAAGCGAAAAAGACATTAAATTCTTAGGGAATGGAATATGAGAAAATCCAAGCGTGCCCAAATGATTGTGTACTTTATCGGGAGGAGTTGAAAGATGCATCCTTATGTCCTACCTGTGGAACTTCAAGGTGGAAGACGAAAAACACAGGAACTAAGAGGAGAAAAGGAGTTCATGCGAAAGTAATTTAGTATTTTTTTCCAATTCCAAGATTTAGAAGAATGTTTCAATCATCAAAAATTGCAAAAGAGCTCATATGACATTTTGAAGAAAGAAATTTTGATGGGAAAATGTGTCATTCATCAGATTCACCATCATGGAAGCAAGTTGATCAGAGATGGCCTGAGTTTTCAATAGAACCTAGAAACTTGAGACTTGCAATTTCTGCAGATGGCATAAATCATCACAGTTCATTTAATAGCAAAAAAAGTTGTTGGCCCATTCTTATGATAATTTACAACCTTCCTCCATGGTTGTGCATGAAAAGAAAATTTATGATGTTATTTTTATTAATTTCAGGTCCACGACAACCTGGCAATGACATTGATGTCTATTTAGCACCGCTAATAGAAGATCTTAAAACATTGTGAGAGGTCGGAGTTCAAGTTTATGATGCACATAAACAAGAAATCTTTACTTTAAGAGCCATTCTTTTATGGACAATAAATGATTTTCCTGCATATGGAAACATGTCAGGCTTCAAAGTTAAAGGATAGTATGGTTGTCCAATATGTGGAGAAAAAACATATTCTTGTAGGTTAAAGCATGGAAAAAAGAACTCCTATACTAGACATAGACGATTTCTTCCAAGAAACTATCCTTATAAAAAACAAAAGAAAGCATTTGATGGAAAACAAGAGTTCGGATCACCTCCACAAATATTGACCGGAGAGGAAATATTAAAAAAATCAATGGAATTTGCAATTCTTGGGAGAAAAAAGGTTATTTTGGGAAAATATGAAATCAATAATACAACTTGTTGGAAAAAGAAGTCAATTTTCTTTGATCTTGATTATTGGAAATATATTCAATTTATTCATAATTTGGATGTAATGCATATCGAGAAAAATGTTTGTGAAAGCATTATTGGTACCTTACTCAATAATGCAGGTAAGACAAAGGATTACCTTAATACTCGCTTGGATCTTGTAGATATGGGCTTAATGAGTGAATTGGCACCAATGTTTGATTCGAAGAGAATATATCTCTCTCTTGCATGTTATACACTTTATACAAAGGAAAAGAAGTATTTTTTCCAAACACGTTCATAATTGAAGGTTCCATATGGATATAGTTCGAACATTCGAAACCTCGTGTCAATTAAAGACTTTAAACTTGATGGCTTAAAATCACAGGACTATCATGCATTAATGCAACAATTTTTGCTGGTTTTGTTACATTGTATCTTGCCCAAGCATGTAAGGAATGCCATTTGTAGATTGAGTTTATTTTTCAATGCTCTCTGTATTAAAGTCATTGATGTTCCTTCATTAGATGAGTTACAAAATGAGATAGTGGTGATATTAGCTTGTTTGAAAAGTAATTCTCACCTTCTTTCTTTGATATCATGGTGCATCGTACTGTGCATCTTGTAAGAGAAGCGAGACTTTGTGGACCGGTTTACTTTAGGTGGATGTACCCATTTGAAAGGTTTATAAAAGTGCTAAAAGGCTATGTACAGAATCATACTAGACCTGAAGGTTGTATTGCTGAATGCTATATTGCAGAAGAAGATATCGAGTTTTGTACAGAGTACTTATCAAATGTGGAAGCAATTGGAATTCCTAGTAGTTCAAAGATTGACAACACAGTTGGGGCACCAATATTTGGAGGTCTTACTATGAAGGCCGAATCCAATTTATGGTTAAAAGCACATCATTATGTGTTGGAAAATATATCAATTGTCCAACCTTATATTGAGTAAGCACCCCTAACTTTTTATTTCTTTATTTGTTGTACGTATTATATATTATTCTAATTATTTAATTTTTATACATGACCTCATAGAGAGCACATGCAATGGCTAAAAGCGAAACATCCACGTCAATCAAAAAGGCAAAAGTGGTTACAGGATGAGCATGGTCGTACTTTTACTTTTGGTTACGAAAAAAGGTACAACAATGGTTTATTAAATTTTCCTTTTCATTTTCATTATTGGTTACCATTTAAATTATATTTGTATCTTATTTCTATAGGTTGAAATTGCATTGGGAAATAATGAACCTATATCTGAAACCCTTAAATAGATAGCTGATGGCCCAAGCCTTTATTTGATGAAGTATAATGGTTATGTCATTAATGGATATCAATATAACACCAAAGAGCATGATGATTTACTAGCTACCCAAAATAGTGGAGTTAGTATTGTATCAACGACAATGCAAATTGCTAGTGCTAAGGATAAAAATCCTATTTTCGGGGAACTTTGTTTCTATGGGAATATTACAGAGATTTGGGACCTTGATTATACTATGTTCAGAATTACATTCTTCAAGTGTGATTGGGTTGATAATACTAATGGAATCAGGGTCGATGATCTTGGGTATACCTTATTTGACTTTAGCAGATTGGCTCATAAGTCAGATCCGTTCATATTAGCCTCCCAAGCTAAAAAAGTCTTCTATGTACAAGATGAGCTTAATCCAAGATGGTCAATTGTTTTGTCAACTCCTCAACAAGACTTCACAGAAAGAGCAAACGATGATGATCCCATGGACATTTGTATTGAACACAACCCAGTCATATCTTCTTTTCCACAAGTTGAATTATTTGATGCATTGGATGGATCTAATAAAATTTGTAATCAGGATGATTGCGAGAGAATTTGGGTCGAGAACAAATCATAAATGTATCCAATTTTTATCTTTGTTATGGCTTTGTGAATTGATACGCTTCTAAAGTTTTTTGTTTTTTAAATGTATGCTGACTAGTTAATTTATTCATCTCTATTATTAGATGAATGTTATTCTTTCAATTTTAGTTAATGGCATGTTGAGAATATTCTAAAAATTGACATTATTATGTTTTATGCAAAACATCGATTAGGTAATGCCTTTAATTAGTTAATTTTTTTCCCTTTAAATATTTTTTTATATCTTTGTACTTTTTTTAAACATTATTATTATTTTTATGATAAGTATGGAAAAGGAACAACAAGATAAAGCTACTATAAGAAATAGATGTAGAGGGATAACAAGAAAGCCAATGATTATCAAGAATATGAGCAAAGGAATAAAACTTTCAGTTAAGTATAATGTTGATGGTGTTTATGTCAGACAAGCTGCGGTGCATCTCACAAGTTATTTAGGGGTATTGGCACGTACCATGGTCCCAATTAGATATAGCACTTGGCACCATGTACCTGAGCAATTGAAGAATAAATTGTGGGACTCCATTGAGGTAAACTTGTATTTTTTTTCTATTTATAATGGTTTCTAATTTTATTTGCAAATTTTTTTAACAACTAATAACTATGTTCATTACTTTTAGGCTGCATTTACATTGGACTGTAAAAGTAGAAGGAACTATATGAAAACAATTGGCAAGTGCTTTAGATCTTTCAAGAACATATTGACAGCAAAGTATATCATTCCATTCAAAGACCAACTCGAGCTTCTTAAAAAACTAACATTTGAATATAGTTTTATTGAAGATGAAGATTGAACAATTTTTGTCAAAGAAAGATTGACTCAAAGATTTCAGGTAAATTTCTAAGTAATTTCATGGCACTTTTTCAATTTTTCTTTACTTAATATAAATTAAAAATTGTAGGAGTTTAAAGAAGTTCAAAAGGAAAGAAGGAAAAAGCATATTTATAATCATCATCTTAGTAGGAATTGATATGCTGGTCTTGAGGTGGAGATGGCAAGTTAAATATGTTATTACTATACTTTTTATTTTATGTTGAATTTTCCTAGAGACTCATTATATTACATTGCAATATTGTAAAAGTCAGTAGAAACCAGCTTTACTAGAGTCATTGTAGAAGTGTATTATGGAAGAAAGCGATAGTTAAAAAAGATGGCACGTATAATGAAGTTGTCATTCCAGTAGTGGAGAAGATTGTAAGTATAAGTTATAAAACAAATATTTCATTTACGTTAAAAACTTATTTATATTAACCAATATGACATTTAATTTTATAATATAATTGTGTATCGGGATATGATGTTGCAACAGTCACAAGAAAGCAGTTTGAGTTTCAATGGAAATGACATACTTACAGAAGCATTGGGAACTCCAGAATATAGTGGTCGAGTATGAGCTAAAGCAAAGCATTATACTCCACGACATTATTTTCATTCTATGGTAGATAGTTCTTTGCGGGAATTTATTAAAGAATCATAAAAGGGACAATCAAAGTTTGAGGAAAAGATTTTATTCCACCTATCTCAGATGGTACCCACCGCACCTCAATCTGATGTTGGTAGCTCTAACATGGTCCAAAAACATATTGTCATTCCTGAAATTGTTGAGCAACCAAAACATCGAGTAGAAGACCACACTCCACCAATGCTAGAAGCAAAAAAGGAAAGTTGTATTTAATATTATGTTGATTAATATAAATGTGGTAACACAAACTCATAATTTTCATATCATCTTACCTAGTTGATATGAAAATATAGAAGTATTGTTACAATATAAGTTAGCATGATAACTTATATTAATAAGCTCATTAAGTTATGATAACTCAATTTTGCATATGACTAAACAATAAAGTTTCATTTTACAGGAAAGGAATTGTCAAATAGCCATAGGGACAAAAGAAAATGTTGTTGCAGCTGGAACTATGGTACTTGAATGTGGTGCTAACTTCCTTGTTGCCATGGATGTTTCTTATGATCCAAATACATTACTTCCTATACTATTCCAAGCCAAATTACCACTATTGGAGATGCTATTGGGCATCAAATTTTATGGCCTGCCCAATTTGTCATTCCTACTACTCTTCGCATCCAGGTATGTGTTTTTTATAAATAAAAAATTTCTTACTGATAATAATAAAATAATTTTATCTGGGACAATTCTTATTTATACAATGATATTTTATGTTTGATAGGATTCAAATATATTTAAGAAATAGAGTAATAGAGAGAGAACATTGAGTTTGAATGATGAGAATCCTGTAGATATCAAGAACTTTGCTACATTAGTTGGGCGTATGTTAAATGATGAGATCGTACATGCAGTAGAAATAATAGAGAAGGTTTTTGGACCATCATTTAAGACCTTCCTATTGAAAGAAGATATGGATATCATAATATCATCAACAGAGGTGTCATCTAATTGCCTTATGTTCTATATATGGTAAGATAAACATTTAATATGTTTTTCATATATTTTAACTATCTTACTTATGCTTAATTTTTCATTATAGAATTGTATTTAATATTAGTAGTTAAATTAAATATTAAAACTTTTAAATATTGTGTGAAATTAAATCAAGCACTTGCATAAAAAGATGGTTGATGCTAAAGAGGCTGAGTGATTTATTTTTGTAAATCTGACCTTGGTTTCCTAAGCTGGATTGGGAGAAGCAAGCAAGAAAAATAGGTCAAGGGTTATAACTAATCGGTTGATGAATGCAAATAATGCAAATTTTGTTTTTTCCATATAACCCAGGGTAAGTTATTTAACATAAGTAAGATTATAAGTATGCATATTTATCAAATTCTAAATGTTATGTTGTTACACTAATGTTAATTTTGTAGTTGTCATTAGGTATTGGTGGTACTTGAAATAAGGACTTTGATCACCTATTACCTTGATTCCTTGCATCATCAACCTTCAGATGATCTTAAAGACATTGTTAATATGTAAGTTTTTCCCTTCTTATCAAAGAATGAAGTATTGGTGGCAACAAAAATTTTTTTTCTTAGCGCTAAAAAATCTTCACTTTAAAAAACATACATCATCAAAAAGAGAGCCTAATTGGATTGAACTAGGGGTACATAACTCATTAACTGAGTAATATAATATTTAGTTTCTTCTGCTTTATTTTAAACTTATTACAATAAGTCATGCAAGTAACCCCAATATATATATATATATATATATATATATATATATATATAATATATATATATATATTTTATATTTCTATTCAGTGCCCAAGACAACAAGGTAGTATTGAATGTGGATACTATGTGATGAGATATATGAGAGATATCATTCTTGATCAAGGATGTCTAACAACAAAGGTATGTGTTGATTTATCGTTTCTCAATATATCAGGTTTTTTTAATTTTCCAATTTTATTGATTAAG